>JAWQRM010000278.1:0-24997 GCA_033557675.1 Coptodactyla brooksi
ATTAAGTGCAATCCATTTAATATGCACCATAGAAAGAAAAATAAAATACAAATGTGTATACGTTTGAATAAGCCAATTTAAATATTCCCTATAAAAATAATACTAAAACTAGTCTGTAAAATCATCTTTTTACTTTCTCTTAAGAGTAAGTATTGCATTCGTAAAAATAATCGATGTCGAGATTTTGATGGATCTTGACGAATTAGGCTTTTTGTAGCCTACCTGTGCTATTTTTGGTTGTTAGTCTGTCCGTCTGTGTATCGTTTTTAGATTTCCACGTTAGACTGAGTAAAACAATACTTTACATACAAGCTAATTATTATATAATCTGGCCATAATAAGGCTTTCGTAAAAATTGTACATATGGTTGAGGCACTTAACCCAAACATTTTTGATTTTTTTACAACTTTTTGTAACAAAATATATTTTTGTAATCTGCATAAAATTATGAGCAAAAACTATAAGGATAGTACATGCTTAAAATCAACAGTTCTCGAGTTATAAGCATAATTGGTAAAAATACAGTCCTATGGGGCAAGAGGTTATTTCATTCTTAAACTCGGGTATTGCTCTCTTTAGAAAAAAAAATTTCAAATAAAGGTGGCATGACATCAAACTCTTCCAACTTCAGGTTTTTAAATGGAACACCCTGTATATTATGATATTTTTGAAAGGACCACTTTAATTATTACACATCAGTTCTAAATCGCATCGTTTGGGCTTGGGTCTTTTTTTTATATTTAAACCAGGGACAGCAAGAGAAAGCCATGTATGATGTACATTTTCTAGTTAATGGTTGTGATATCCAAATAGTCTATGCTATTGTTTTTTTCTTTCTCACATGTGAATTTTATTTTACCGTATTTTATGATGAAGTGATTTAATATGTTTTCTACACATGGGTGTTCGCTGATACATATTATATTATCCACATATTTGTACCGTGGTTTTGTTTTATATTCTTCTTCAATTTCCACATTTATTTCCTCTTCAAGTTTTCTAGGAATATTTCTGATAGTATTCCAAATATATGGAAAATTTGTATTCTGGTGCCTGTATTGCTTTTTGTAAATTCTTCAGTTATTGCGATGTATTGATTTTTGTCGATGATAACTATGTTGCCTTCGTCTGCATTGACTAATATTGCGTTATTGTCTTGTAAGTTCTTTCTGATATTTTCATTATTTTCTGTTGTTGATGGATTGTACATATACAGGGTGAGTCTCCGGGAAGACACTCGATTGATTATGGAAAAACTATTAATATGGAAAATCTGAAAATTTGGTGGTGTACTAATGCTGTCAGGGGACATTCGGCTAAAATATTTTTAGGTTAATAGCACTTCCGGTTATACCGGAAATAGAACCCAACTTTCTTATTTTAAATGGAACATCCTATATGTTGTTACATATTTAGATTCTACATATAATTATGAACACATTTTATTTATAATGTCCTATACCTAATCCTAACCGTTTTGTAGTTATTTCAATTTTTAACTGAAAATTGACATTTGCAGACCGGAAAACAATTACCTTTTTTTCTTATACTAAGAACTTTCTAGTTAATTTGGGTACTCGTTCTTGTAGAAGAGGACATGCCTTAATAGTTTCTGTATAAAAATGTTGTAATTACCAATGCATAGTGTTCGAAACCGACGTATAAAAACGGAATTAAAGAAACTACCGAAAATCAATTTTTTTAAATGGAACACCCATATTTTTGTTATTCCATCTTATTCCTTATTAAAAAACAAGGTGAGCTTGTGTAAGGTTATTTATTTCAAAAACGTATACTTTTTGAGATATTCACAAATCATCATTTTCTATTGCTAAACTGCTAACTAATATTGCTGGAATTAGTAGGCTACGAAGCTTTTTGGAACACAATTGTAGTCGACAGACGCCAAAGAACTGTCACGCACCTTTTGATGATCTCAAACATCATGCCTCGATAGGTAAACTCTACGAATGAAGATTATTTACATTTATTAATTATATTTAAGTACACCACCAAATTTTCAGATTTTCTATATTAAAAGTTTCTCCATAATCGATCGAGCGCCTTCCCGGAGACTCACCCTGTATAAAAAGCACGCGTGATTCCAACTACACAGAACACTTTCACAAAAATTCTCATATACCTGGAAATAGACAGCAGAATTTCTTTCAGGAAGTCGTAAAAATATTATGTAGAAGCATAAAACTAAATATTCAGGAAAACCTAGAAATATTCCGAGAAACCCTAAAATATCTCGCAATAAATATTCGGATAAACACCATTTCCCATCCTATATTGAAGCCAATTAAACTCTTACGATAACACAGCAATCCATCATATATAAGAAGATATGACACAACAAGGAACAAAAACAAGGAACCCATAATGTGTAAGGTAAAGCAAGGAAGAAAACATGTAAACTGATTAATATGAAGGAAGTGAAAGTATCTGAATCGTGACTAAATGAGGTGAGGTATTTTTAAATTCGGACCTCAATATCAGAGGGTCTTTATTGTCAGTAGATCGAGTCAATAGTTATTTCCTGTGGTTCAAGAGAAATTGCCTACTATTTTACTTCAATTTGCGTTAGTTTTCATGGACTAGTATTTGTTTGAAGAACGTATTTTGAGCTAAAAATATTATGCACGTGCTCATCAACAGTTTAGCGGACGTTTCCTTAGGCTATAAAAAGAAGGGCAACATTGAAATTTGAAAGCTTACGCGCATAGCTTTGAATCAATCAACGTAAATGTACGCAAACCGTCCTGTTAAACATGTGTCTGTAGTTGTGGGTTAATTTTATGCCATCCATTTGTGCGAATGATTCCGTATTTATAGAATGTTTAAAATAGCTAAAAACGTTAGAATTTCTCAGGCTTATTTTAGGATAATTTCGTTTAGGAAAGAATCGATTAGGTGTACGAAAACTTATGACAAACGAGAAAATGCACAAACCGTTCCGTAGGTGTTTTATCTTTTTTCTAAGCTTTTCCGGCATTTCCGATATGCTGGCACCATTGCAAGGTCGTAAATCATAAATGTCTTACTCTATCTTTTACGCAATAAATCTTCTATGATACAAGTAACCACAACGTGGCGAAACGATTTGGAGAAAATTCGCCTGTACAAGAACTAGATTGATTGTTCAATACTACCTTGTACAGTATACCCTTCATTGCTTCGCGAAAATCGACTTTATTGTTCTTAATATCCTCAAACAAATAGTATTTTAGTATTGCTGACGGCTCTTCAATATAAAACAAAAGCGGCCAATTAACGGTTGACGTGAGTTGGCGTTGGTTTATACGTTGAGATGTCGTTATAAAACCGGAAAATGTAATTTTATGCTACTCGTGTCGCGTCGTTTTTTAATGTTGTAAAATTTCGTAATTGTTCGTTCATGGCACATAAAGCACTGTTGTCGTAAATAAAGCTTTATTGCATGTTGCCTGTAATTACAACAAGGGAAGTAAAACGAACCATAAAAATAAGAAGGCAATATGTACACAATGAGCATGAAGTGTTAAATTTCAACATATTACGTTGAAATTATAATTGTTTCAAAAATATTTATTAGAATACTGCATTTTTAGAATCTCCTTGAAGATCAGTTCTCAATAGTCTATGATACTTGACGACTACAATTAATAATATGAGAGTTAAGAAACACTGACCTAATAAACGGTATAAGCTTGATATAAAACTATATCAATGATGCACATATGATGGATATCCTCCTGATTTGGTAAGTTATTATGAGGAACGTACTGTGATACTATTTATTTAGGTAACTATTACAGAAGTTGTGAACTAGCGAAAGATTTTTTAATAAATAACACATAAATGTGTTACATTGGGGAAAAAGTAGGAAAAATATTCCTTAGCGAAGAAAAATCAATACCAACCCTAAAACTTTTAGTGATCTCCAACAAATATAATTCAGAGATGATAGAAATATCTAATATAAAAGGAAAGCTTCGTTGGATGTAACGGGATCGGATATAGCATCCGAGAATGATAGTTTCAAGGGAGCAGGGGGTGGGGGATTATAAGATATCGTATAGAAAACTTCACTACATTTTTAAAGCAAATCTAAGTTGGCAAAAGTATCTTATCAGTGGGTTTTCACTGCAGTAGATGTAATCAGTAGGGTATCAACACGATGGTGTAATTTCATATTATTCATGAGATGTGTAATGACTGGGCTTTGGATTAAAGTACATGGTACTATCAAATGTCACCATGAATAGTAAGTCAAATAATGCCGAAGACTTGAAAAATAGAAACAGATTGTAACAACATTATGAAGAATATATCAACGGGATTCAACAAGAATATATTGACAGTTTGGTATACTTTCAGACGCAACAAATTGCTTATGCTTTTGTAGAGTATTTATTATATGTTGCATATTCTTTTATTGTCATTAAAAATAACTTCTTGTCTTATTTCTGACGACATGCATCACTCTGCAAACTTCAATACATAATCGAAGATCCAAGATGTAATTTAGGATAGTTTTGACTATTTTGCACACAATTTGAAGCTATTATATCAGATGGTACTCAATATAATCAATAGAATATATCAATTGTAAAAATAAACTGTAAATATAAAAAAAATACTAAAATTAGTTAACTGCATTGAATTACAAGTAAGAATGTTTTAAATTTATTTAATATGTCCGTAATTAAGAAGACAGTTACTAAAATTGTCCTTTTAAAAGAAAAATTCTATGACATCCCATATCAAGGATGATGTTACAGTTAAGGCGAAATTCACCTACAAGTAAAAAATTCAAATTGAAATTGATAATTCAAATGATAATTCATGTAATGAAACCTGTAGGAGAAATATAGATAATACACTGTTCTCTGGTTTACACTATAAAGATGGCACATAAACTTAATTAATGTAAATTAAATAGGTGTATTCAAATGTATTCCCTTTAGCACAACTAAAGGAAAATATGTACATTGCACCCGTGTTTGTGTGATGTCGAACTCTACAACAAGTAAATCGAGCGTTGCTGTTTATTATACTGCACTACTTTTTGCGATACTGCATGATATGTTCTAGTTTCAGATACGTTCTATTTGATTTATATTGGGCTGTTCGGAAAGTAATTTCGTTTTTTCTTTTTTTTTTTGATGAAAATGCAAGGCACTTTTCTTAGAGAGTATAAATATTTTATGTAATTACTTATTCACCATTTTGATCTAACACTTTGTTCCAATTTTCTGGCAGTAGCATGATTCCATACTCATAAAACTTCTGATTTAAGCTGGCAAAAAACTGATCCTAGTCATTTTTGATGGCCTCATTTGAAGTAGAGGTTTTGCCACCCAAAAAATTTTCTGGAGACCGAAACAAGTAATAATCGGATCAAGTGCCAGATTTGGAGAATGTGGTGGGTGTGGTAGTACATCACATCAAAGCTTTTGGCGAGTTACCAAACTGGATTTTCTATTTATCAATTTCAATCAAAAATCTATTTGATCTGGATTTTTTTCTGTTGATCAATTCGGCTTTTTCTATTAGAGTGAATGGTGCAATTTGTCCAATGGATGATAGTAACACTTCATAATTGAAATTTTGAAAATTTTACAAACCTTCAAAAAAGTTTTTAAAGTACTTTTTTGTAACAAAAGAGGAAATGTGCCAAGAATGCTGTTTTTGATTCTCCATGTTTCATAAGACACAAAAAGAAAACAATTGCACAGAACCGAACAAAATATTTTCACACATAAACTTTGCAATGCCAGCTGTCAGAATATATACTGCATATGCGGTTTAGAATGAAGTTGGTTAGTTAAAATACAACTAACGCCTCTGCTGCGAAAAAAATGAACTTACTTTCCGAACAACCTAATACTTTAGATTATTATTATGCCCAGAAAAATATTTTTATGCATTTTTGTATTTCTTATCTTATAGCAATAACTTTGCAATAAAAAACTTTGCAATGCCAGCTGTCAGAATGTATACTGCATATGCGGTTTAGAATGAAGTTGATTAGTTAAAATACAACTAACGCCTCTGCTACGAAAAAAAAAAGAACTTACTTTCCGAACAACCTAATACTTTAGATTATTACTATGCCCAGAAAAATATGTTTATGCATTTTTGTATTTCTTATCTTATAGCAATAACTTGATGAGAATTTAATGAAATTAAAAACAAACAATAATCTTATAATGTAGGATTTCACGGTAGGTTATTGCAAATAATATTATTTTTAGAGCTTGTTGGCCGTGGTCTAAAGGAAATAGTTCCATACGTTTCATCTGCAACTGTGGCAGACATCTTCGGTGATAAAGTTGGGGGTTTGGAACCTTTGGCTTTGTAACAAAGTAAAAACGAAGTCACAAATCGAAGCAATACATCAATTACTAACAGAACAGCGTAGATAGAATCTGTGCAGTAGCAATCACCACTGAAGATGTCTGCCACAGTTGCAGATGAAACATGTGGAACTATTTGCTTTATTTTTTTAAGCCAATAATCTATTTATTTCTAATGCTATCCAAATTTATTTCTTTTGCATAACCTCTGAAAGTAATGAAAAGGAGAATAATCGAACACATTCTGTTAGTGAGACTATCAGACTTTTCTTTTAATATCGATAACTTTTGCAGTTCAAAATACTCTCCAAGGCTGTTGATAGTAGATAGAGTAAAATAATATTATTTTATAGTACAAAGGATTTCCACTGTATTTATTGAAAATATTGATATAGAAAGCAACATGCGTAAAATGCGAAGAATTAATAGCGTCAAGAAAAATGTGAGCGAAAATTTCAAATTGCTGTGCAAAATACGCTCCATGTACTCCCCTCGTAAGGCAGTATCCACCAAAGTCCCCCAGTTTTCGTATCTACAATCGATTTCACTCTGGTAACTGCCCGGTGGGGAGACAACCTGAAATATTAATATCAGAAATGGAGTCAGCATCTAAAAAGTTGTAGCAGGCAAGCAGTAAATATAGACGTTACGGTTTCCTAGATACTAAGAAAAATATGATTTGTTGAACCTAAGTGCGTGTCCCTATGCGAAAAGAGGAAAAGGACGCAATATTCAAGTTATGGAATAGTTGGGTTAATGTGCCTGAGACATTAAAGGTAGTAATGTAGATAACAACATTTATAACCTTTAGTTATAAAAGTAAGTACTATAACAGATTATCTAAGATTACAGATTAAATGTATCTCTTTTAGTTTTGGAGTATTAGGCTTGGGGAGTAGGAATAGCTTGAACACCTGCATAATGCGGTGCTAAAATTAATCACAATTAACAAACATTTAACCAATACTGCCGATTTTTCTAGGGTTTGCAATGGGTTTTGTAGGGCGGACAGTGCCAACCCTTGCCCCCCCTTAACTACGCCTATGCATTCAACACAAACATTGACAACATAAGCGAACTACTGAAGGATGCACTGTGTTATGAAATATTTTCTGTGTAACATTTTAATAAAATTATTGCGTTTCCGGAACGCACCCTACACTATCCTTTTACTTGATCACTTCGAAAATCAAGAAAAGGGAAACACTGGGAGTTTGGTAGGTAGGAGAAGCGCCTCTTGCTCTCGGCAGGAGAGCAAGAGATTCTCCCGTAATTCCCGCCAGGTGGCAGTTATAAACGAGGTTTCTTTCCAGCGCCACTGACTTCCATCGAAATCTTCCAACAAACGCTTATTGTACGATGAATTTATCGTCCTAGCTGTGCGATTTATCTCCGAGTTCTCTATTTTTGTTCGTTTTGCGAACCGGAAGTCGGAAAACTGGACGGCGTGGGAACCCCTAAGTGGCCTGTGAATGGATCTGACATCGCGGATGATAGGGAGTATGATGGGACTCACAATGGGGACCCACAAAAAACGGTGTAATTGAATTTGAACAAAAGGGAATTTTGACGATTCCAATGTTATATTAGTAATAACATTATTTTCTATTTGTACAAATAAACATTAATAACTGTTACATGATTCGTTCTAAAATATGGTGTACATGGTGGTCAAATAAGCGTGCAAAGTACTGTATCTCGGAAACCACTCTTTGTAGAGATTTGCGGTAAACAAATTTACAACTAAAATGGCCAAAAGAAAATATAGGAAATTATTTTCAGGTTACTAAGATGGCCACTAGGGAGCGTAACCTCCATTTTGAATTTACAAATGTGGTGTTTCTCGAAATTTCGCCCTATTACGATAACAAGAAAATATATGCTTTTAAAGCTGAGATAAATTCGAGTCTGTTTTGTCCTATCTCTAAAAATAAGGTAGTGGGAGGTGTTCATATGTTTGTATAAATAAACATCTGTAACTTTAAAACGACTGAAAGCATTTCAACAAACTTAGCTTCGTTGAAAGGAGCTTTTCTTGAGCAACAAAGCTACCTTCTTTGTGGTGATTGTAATTTCATATGTCGCCACTAGAGGGCATTTATCGATATTACGATTGGAAGTGCAAAATTTCTCAAAAAAATTAAATCTATTGGTATTACTTTACTTCCATTAAAAAATAGCAAAATGATACCCAAACAAGCTAGTGAAAACCGCGCCTCGATATCTTATTCCCAACCTAAAATATCGGTGAAAGAAGATTTAAGGAGAAAATTCAATGGATTTTGCTAGGTTTTTGCAATGTTTTACTGGTTATGCAACCAAAATAACATAGACAGAAGTGTGTTGCCTACCTATAATTCGTACTTGAGTGCATATTAACTATATAGGTAACTATTCGAAAAATAGTTACCTATTTTAACTAGTCGAAATAAACAGCATCCTGTCAACAGCTTCATCATTTGTAAAAGGCATTTTTAAAGCTTAACGTGTGCAACTAACATAAATTCTACTGCATCTAAATAAAATTTCACGTTTCTGTCCAATATTATTATTAGGCATTTGTTTTATGTTCCATGGCCTGCTACTTATTATATACCTGCTCGTACCTAAAACTAAAACGTAAAACTAAAAACTAACCAACTTAAAACCAGAGGTAGATTGCCACCAAACGAACAAACGATTACAAATGCTTACGAATCATTTCATAACCATGGAGAGAACAACAACTTTTCGTCGCGAAGAACATTCAATTTCCGATTACTTGATTAATAATGTAATCAGTAATTAATGTAAATAAACTATTCGTAAGCATTTGTAGTCGTTTGCTTATTTGGTGGTCCCCCTCTTGCCGTACGCCAGAGTGGGAGGGGCACGCGGGCCGAGCTACAGGCTAGCTCTATTCCCACGCCGCTTATTTTGCTAGCTTTAAATGTTTAATATCTAAAAGAGTGTTGCTCAGGTGGCAAGATGGTACCAGACTTTTCTCCTCTGTTTGACTCAATCTACCTTTGGTTTTATGTTTGCTAATTTTACACCAGACACTCTGTATAGTTAATATGCGCCTAAGCATGAATTGTAGGTAGGCAACACACTTCTGTCTATGTTACTTTGGTGGAATAATCAGTAGGCAACCCAGTAAAATCCATTGAATTATCTTATTAAATCTTCTTTCTCCGATATTTTAGGTTAGGAATAAAATATACAGCCGCAGTTTTTAGATTTAATTTTTTAAATAAATTTTGCAATTTCAGTAGTTATATCAATACCCTCTACTGGCGACATATCAGATTACAATTACCACAAATAAGCTAACTTTTGTTGAACAAGAAAAGTTCCTTTCAATGACGCTAAGTCTGTTGAAATGCTTTCAGTCGTTTTGAAGTTACAGATGCTTATTTATACAAACATTTGAACACCCCCACCACTTTATTTTGAGAGATAGGGCGAAAAGTAACAAAACAGACTCGAATTTATCTCAGCTTTAAAAGGCATATATTTCTTTGTTATCTTAATAGGGCGAAATTTCGAGAAATACCACATTGTTAAATTTAAAATGGAGGTTACGCCCCCTAGCGGCCATCTTAGCAACCTGAAAATAATTTCCTAGATTTTCTTTTGGTCACTTTAGTTGTAAATATTTTTACCTCAAATCTCTACAATGAGTAGTTTTCGAGATACAGTACCTTGCACGCTTAGTTGGGCACCCTGTACATAAAAAGTATATCTTTAGGATTAACGAATAAAAGTGGTAACTGTAAAAAACGTTTTATTTGTATTTGTATTCCTTCGTGCATTAAAAAAGTAACCGATAGATGGCGAGAGTGTAAGTTAACATATGTCAAAAAATTGACATATTGAAAACACTGTTTTTCAAAATTATGTTAGGTTACAAAAAGTAGCTTCTGAATCGAGACAACTCACAATTAATAAGCGTAACTGTAGCTTACCGAGCTTGTTGCAACGCAAGAAAGATCAAAAACTGACACATAGTATTATATTAACCCTTCGTCACACGGGTTGAGCCTAAGAGGCTGGGTCTAAATCATAGATGGTGCTTGAGGCAATCTTTGGCGCTGTAGTAACTATTGTTTAGCTTGGGTTGATAAGAGTATTTTATCGACAGACAATATCAACAGGCACAACTCGTCTAATAATGTATATAATAATTATTTGCCTACATGGTGTACACCTATTTATATTTTACGGAATAGTTTTGTACAATTTATACTTTATAAACATTTGTAAACTGCCCAATTATAAAGAATAGTTTGAGATGCCCAAACAAATTTATAGAGATAATTTATAGGCCCATTTTCACAAAAAGTGTTCGTATAAATATATGTCTTAGAATCCTTTATACTGTAAATATAGGAAACCAAAATTTATCTAAAAATACAGATTTTTGTTTATTTGTGTTAAGACTGGAATATCGATATGAAGCTTAAAAACTCCATTTTGTGTTACTAAAAAAAAAAAAAATTGACTAAGCCATAGTGTCCAAGGGTACCCATATCAAGTTCTCTTCGATAAAAATGTACCCACAATTTTTTTTTTCTAAATCTAAAACAGTTCAAAATCAATAAGAATCTAATGTATACTTTGATGTTTCCTTTAGTATGAAATCTAGTTTTAGTATGGTAAAACTTTTATATGATATTTTGTTACTGCCTTTAGTTATAGCATAGAATTATATGCTATAACTAAAGGCTCTTTTATAGAATTCCTTTTTGGAATATCTATAAAAGTTCTATATTATTTTTGAAACCGTTTTAAATTCGTTTATTCTAACTTCTTTATTTCCTTATAGATAAGGAGATTTTCTACGAACTTTTAATCTCAAAAAATCGTAAGTATATATGCAGCATTGATGAGCTAATCTTACGATTCTTCATTAAGTTGTTACATGAATATAATTGCATGCTAGGTTGTGCATAATGGATGAAAACATTAAGTTCATCAACTTTCTAAGTAGAAAGCATCATATTAGAAATTTTACTTTTAACATACGCCTGTTCATCCAATGTTAAATTTATTGTTTCTGGTTGGAGTTGCAACCTAGTTGATCGACAAACTCTTGTGAAAGTGAGTCACAGATCTTGCCATATAATTACTTTGCTTTTTTTATTTTCCCAGTAGACTTCTAGATTACGTAAAGGGCTCAAAATAAACCATTGTCTGCTAAACCGAATTGTACGAAATATTGTTGCATTGAGTATATCTGGTAGCGTAATCCGAACTTGCAAAATTACGTAACACTTCGTCTTGCTTTTTCGGAAGACTGGTTTCTGTAGCCCTAAAACGCCCTGTCAAAGTAAACTGTGTTGTCAAGCAGTTTGTGTAGGCCAATCTCTGCTCATTGGAATATTTCTGGTTTCATTTGGGGGCGTACCTGTTGCTGCCCCCACAAACTTATCGTACGGTGATTAAATATTGTATTAAATACGGTGCTGACATTTGTCAGCATTTCTATTTCTAGCATTTCTACGTATAATGAGTCAATATTGATATTTGCTTAATTTTGCTTCCGCAATGAACGAAAATGCCTCGTTGACCGAAAGAGATATCGCATATCTGATGATTTTAGCTAGTTTTAATGATGTTTGCATTTTGTTAGCTCATGTCGCGGTTGTAAAACTAGCTTCTTTAGTTATGCGCGAAGCAACAGCCTGATCTTTTTCCAATACTTGTTTTTAAAACTCGTTTACACCTTCGTCGATCTTAAGATCAAATGCCTTGATATGACCTTAGAGTGCTCTTCGAATTTCGTAAAAACTGTACTACAAAAACAGTCCCAGACATTTTAAGTTATTTTATCTCAACATCACTGTTTTCTGATGCAGAACATCAAACCGATGTCCTCTTGTGAATTTGTGTGCGAATTTCGTAGAAAAAGAAAAGCAATAAAGTATCAGTACCAACAACAAAATTATTAAATTTATTATAACCAGAATGAATTAATACATATACCTCCAAATCCTCTTTATTATTTTAAATAAATGAGGGTTAAGCACAATGAAGTCACGAAATGGGAGGAAGACTTTTATTTAAATACCAGAAAACACTAAAAGATCCTAAAATAACACATTAATATTAAAATTATATTTGTAATATATTTTTTTTTAGAGAAACTTATATATATAGTCAATAAATAATTTATCTTAAGTCAAGAAGTAACTTTGTTTAACATCTCGATTCAGTAATGAATGTTGCAATACATACAGAGATTCAGATATCAGAGTTTGTCCTTAACACCAAATTTAATTAATTAATTTAGTTAATTAGTTACCGGCAAACACTTCCTGAGCTACTCGAGAAGGATCTAAAAATACTAACGATGACATTGAACGCAGTGACCAGATTAGGTCATTACCCGATATAGTAGAAGGTTGAAAAAATCATACCTATATTAAAACAACAAAAAGACCCAACAAATGCAGGCTCCTATACACCAATCAGTTTAATACCAACCGCCTGAAAAGTGTTTGAAGAGATATTTCTGCGGAAATTAAAACGTACTCTGGAAGCCAAGAAGTTAATCCCCACACGCCAATTGGGATTTAGAGCGCAGCACTCAATAACAGAAGAGATACATCAAGTGGCAACCAAAATAAGATACTACTTAGAAACAAAAAGATATTATTCTGTAGTCTTTATTATGTATCTCAAGCTTTCGACAATGTATGACATCTGGTCGTCTTGTATAAAGCTAAATGCACCTTACAATAACAAACAGGTTCTTCAACGAAAATTACCAAAAAACAATAACTTCATTGCACCAATAAATGCAGGTGTCCCACAGGGAAGTATGCTGGGACCTCTTGGTAAAAATTGAAAGGTGGTTTCGAAATATGGGGCATCAAAGCAAATACAACAAAATCCATGCCTAATAACATTTACCCTTATGATACTACGGACATGACCTCCTACTACCCTAAAAAAGAAGAGGTGAAATACCTAGACTTGCACCTGGATAGAAGTTATGGGGTAAGCACATATATATGTGTTTACTAGACTCCAACTAGACAAGGTGTATTGGCTGATCAAGCGAAAGTCTGATAAAACTACTAACGTAAAATCCCACGACTATTACACGCGCGAAATTTTTTAATTCAAAATTAAACTAAAAGGTTAAAAAGCTTGTATTACCCAAAACGTCACTATTGTTGGAATGGTCCTGACCTGAATCATTATATTTAAATTTAACAAAAATCTGTACACGTTGTTTAAGTTGCACCAAAACAATAATAAATTGCTCGATGCGCATTTCGTCGACAAAGTCCACATTGTCAGGAGCCACCAGGAAACAAGAGCCACCAGGAAACAAGAGCCATCAGGAAACAAGAGCCATCAGGAAACAAGAGCCATCAGGAAACATTTGTTTCCTGGAAACACAAGAGCCACCAACAAACCATTGTTTCTTGGTGGCTCTTGACAATGTCGACTTTGTCGACGAAATGCGCATCGAGCAATTTATTATTGTTTTGTGAAGTGGTAACTAGTGATTAACTTGTTGTAAAACCAAAGGTTCTATATCCACAATTTAATAGTATGTGGAATAGTCTGGATTGCTATCATTTCGAAAAATAGTCTTTCACGTAAGACTTCTGTTTTATATGCTATTTTAACATCGTTGAAGTTCATGTTATGTTTGTTATTTATAATGATAGAATTTTTATTTTTAATATCCAGCTGCTTCATACGGTTGTATAACCAACCTTTAGTTTGAATTACAATCGTAATTCAATTGTGAATTACAATCCTCACATGGAATACAATATACCACTCCTCACATTTTGTCAATCGGAGTTCTTTGGTTCAATCTAGTGAAGAAGTTTCCAACTAACTCCAAATTACAATAGGCTACTTTGAAACCCTCAAAACTGAAAATTTTAGAAATAGGGCTTGGCAGATTTGAAATAAACGGAAATTTTTTGAAAACTATCTCTTGAGGAGGTGCTGACATATCAGTGATGATCCTACTTTAAGGAGTAGTATATATTAATTTCTTAAAGAGGTGTTTAGGATATCCATTATTATTGAAAATGTTCTAGAACTTTTGAGGATTATGTTCACGATATACATTACTGACAGCTTCAGTATCTTGCAATTTTTTGTTTTGCCTGAATTTGTGGGTTTCTGATAGTAATTCATCAAAGTAGTATTATCACTGCTTCTAACAATCAAAATATCTAAAAATGGTAACCTGTTATTGATCTCTTCTTCTAAGATAAACTGGATATGGATGTTGAATTGGTTAAAAATTATTAAAGTCGTATCTACATTATCCTGTAGTAAGGTTAGAATAATATCATCCACAGACTTTGTAATGAACCCTGACTGAACTGATAAAGATGGTAATACTTTCTTAAGAGGGTAATCAAGAGTTATATTAGCTAAAATTGGACTTAATGGAGAAAATTTGCTTATAAAAGGCATCATTATATGTTAAATAGTTATTATCAAAAAGGAAATGAATGATATCTAAAAATATAGGTTGGGTTAACTGATCTCAGAAACGTTACCTATGAGTTCTCATTCCTCGTCTATAATATCAATAATCAATTCCAACGGAATGTTAGTGAATAGAGAAACTGCATCAAATTTCAGTAGGACATGGCCAGGAGGTAATTTATAATTTTGATAAATTTGATCAAATGAAAACAAATCCTGCATCTTTTGCAAATCTTTTGCATAATTATTAAAAAAAATATTTTCTTATCGAAAGTGTCTTCAGTTTTATAGTCGGATCTTCGCTGATAGTTTTCTGATGTTTCATGTTTCAGAACTGACGAACCATAAGATGAACGAATTGGGCTACGAACCTTCGCCTCATCCAGTTTACTCACCAAACCTTTTGCCACTCGACTACCTATTCTTCAATCTGTATCTGATCTTTAGGACTACAGAATTTTAGGTTAAATTTTATATAAAATCAAGAAATACTATTTTAACCACTATGAATAAAAGGTAATTACAACGGAAATTGTCATTAATTCCACTATTTCGCTAGTAGTCTTTTATTTAGGAGATACCCGGATGTTAAGTACTCGTTCTGGATATAAAGATTATTTCGTGGCGCTAAAGTTTAATTTTGCGCGCAAATCCGTTCTGAAATCGGATTAAAAACACATACGAACGGAGAGAGTCCATCTGCAATAAAACCGCCAAATCTGGCAGGAAATATTGCCGCAGTTTATTACGAAGTAAACCTAGTAAGCTTCCAGTTTATGCGTTCGTTCGTCTTGCTCCATTTTCGACAACATATACGTTTCTATTACAGCCCCTATATCGCCTAAATAAACATTGACTGTTAGTTTGCCATTTCTCATATTCAATTCCGAACTGTTTCAACCACGTAGAGCCTATGAATCGTAAACACTATCTTATGATTTTATCTTGTAATATTTGCCCCCATCGAATTTTGCTCACTGCAGGAATGCCTTTTCGTGGCTGGAAATCTTTCGTGTGGGGAAACGTTTAAGTTTAAATGTTACAGTTTAATAAACGGGAAGTTTTGGAATTCCTATCTTTTCCCGGTCGTCCTTCAGTCTTCATTACAGGAATTCCCAACATATATTTCGAGCGGCATTGTCTGACGTTGAGTGAGTGCTGCTGCGAATCGGAATTTACTTAATTTGTTGCACGATTTCAGTGGTAGTACTGTAATTTGCACGTAGACTGTATTGAAGCATTAATATCCAGTTGGAATCTACCAGGAGAGCACTAAGAGCACCTTGATATATTGTTAGCTACATCAAGGTGAAGAAGACACCGTTGTCCAGTTCTTCATTGTGTCACAGTCTATATTATATAAAATTTGGGGGATTTACGTACTGCAAGTAATTATAAATATTGTTACCATATTGAATTTAGTGCATTTGGTCCTCGCTAAATCGATTTTATGCGAGATTTTGCGTGGGAGACTATTTTAATTTATTTACTATCAGCATGAACATGTAATACTGCAATCAGAGGTATTGGTCTGGTTGCTGGAATAGCTTGTCGTGATATTCTTAATCATACCGAGAAATGATCCTGGTAATATATTAATACAGAAAAAAAGGACAAATAGAAAGGACATTTTAAAAATTACTACATTTAAAAAGTGTTGTATAGAAATTATTGGGTTTTTATCGATGGAACAAGTTTCATCCCCTAGGCTGTGCGTTATAAATAATAATTATAGATATTATTTTAATTATCAAGTTTGAAAATCTTAATAATTTAAGTGGGCATTAAGGATATATGTTTGGGAAAAAGGTTTCATGGAAATTCTTTTTTATTCTAAAATTTCTGAATTATATTCATACATTTTCGTCATCCCCTTCTTTCTGATCTCCGTTATTCTCTGTTCCCTATTTCTTTTCATTTTATCCTCTCATTTCTGCTGTTCCCACTTCCTCGTTTCACGTCCTTCTCGATCCCTCATCATCTGCCTGCCTATCTTTCTTGCTTCACGCACTTGCTTCTCAACTCTATTGTCCTGCATCGGGGCGATAAGTCCATATCATGTTAAGGTTCAAACAATTATCATCATTATACCAGAATTGAAAACGCATGTTTCGCTAACCAAGTTATCATCATCAGGAGTGATGACTTTCATCGCCACTTCTTATTGAAGAGCGGGGTTGAATAGAGTTTTTCACCACTCCTCGTGATATCAATTTCGGTCTAGTGGTGACTAATGTTCAAACTTTGTTATGAAGCCAAAAGTTCCAAACCCACAACTTTAATCATATCATCCTAGTTTGTTTTCTTGTATTATATTGTTTCTGTTGCTGCTATTTTTCTCTTTACCTCAGTTTGCTTTTCTCTTTACCTCAGGACTCTTCCTTAGATAGTTTTTCAAGCCCAATATGTTTCTTATCATTAAGTTGTAGGCTTTTCATTTATGTTGTGTTTATTTCTTGCTCCTATTACCATATTTTTTGCTTTTCTATGTTTATCTTCACACTTAGTTTTAACAGATCTTTCCAAAATAGTTTGTGCTATTTTGTAGATCTTCTTCCGTTTTAGTGAATATCACCATGTCATCTGTTATGTAAGTTAATACTCCTTGAATATTACAATGTATGATATAACAGTATTTCAGGTTGGGTCTGCGTTTCCTTATGGTTTTGTCTAGTGTCAGATTAAACAGTAATGGGCTCACAATCATCCTTCTTTCAGGTTAATTTTGGTACTAATAGTTTTTTATTGTATATTTCATATTCTTACATAGTAGTACATTGATAAAGGCTTTTTATATTATCTATTAGATTTTCCTTAATATATCGTTCTTTCAGTATCTTTCTATACTTTCTCTCTTTTGATGCTATCGAAACCTTTTCCACATTTATGATATACTTGAACAGACATATACTTGGCTTCTTATCTTGATTGCCTTTTCGCTGATTTAACATTTCGTAAACATGTGATCTTGTCGTGACCTACACATGTACTATTTCTAAAAGCGCATTCTTTTCCTTCCATGTTTTAATCTACCTCTTTTCTGAGTCTTGTTTTTATATAGCTTTGCACTGCACTTTCCAAAGTTAATTCCCCGCAATTTGCACAGAGCTTTCTATCTCCCTCTTTGTATGTCGGCACTGTAACGCCAATGAGTCATCCTTGTGGAATTTTTTCTCATTTTTTGCCCAGTTGAATAGATCTCAAAGTTCATCCTCCGTCGTAAACATTATCACTTCACATGCCGTACTTATTTCCACACGTTATATGTATATACATACGTAACATATAATAATATCCATGATTATCCATCGTAAGCGTCTTATTTTTGACCATAAAACCATAAACTTGGTTTGTTTATTTGTTTCAATAATTTAATAGGTTGTTGTTTTCATTATAGCTGCTTGTTATTTTACTTTCTAATTATGTCCATATTTTTTGTTTCTTTTCTTTATCTGTTAATGCTTTATGCATAATAAAATTCGGTGAATAACTATGAGACGGACAAATTATTAGTTTTACTAGTGGTATTAGGTCAAGTGCAAGTCGTCCAATGCTTCATTTCAAACATGTGGTAGTAAACATGTCCACGGACGTTGTAGAATCGTGAATTTTATTAAGGCAATCTACGGGAATGGCTGAAGTTTTCCCGGAGATATGGTTACAACTTTGGGTGCTGTTTTTTCTTATAACTACAAAGGCTGAGTGAGGTATTACGTGGTCTAAAGGACCCGCGAGTCATAAAAATAGTGCATCTTTACATCATTCAGGTAGATGTGCTGTTGAAATATTGGGGTGGAAAATAAATTGGATGGGTTTGTGCTTCGGTGCAAGTTCACTCAGGTTGGCTTTTTCTTTTCTCCTTTCCAATTGCTATTTTTGCTTGTTGCTGTTGAGCAATTCAATTGCGCATCTAACAATTAAAAGGATGCTTACGCTGCTTAATTTAAGAATCCTTCTAAAAACCACAAAAGATCTGGATAATGCTGTTTTCAATCTAGCAAATAATATACCAAAACAGTACGTTATCAAAAACTCCTTTGGAAGTATCATCATCAGAAAACTTGACCAATTAACTAGAATCGAAAATAGACAGGAAGAAGTTAAACAAAGGCGCTAAATAAGTAACAAAACTATTATTCGAAATTAGAAATCAGTCTGTTAAAAACTATCTAAGCGAGGTGAAACCCACAGAGATAATAAGATGTTCCTCGTATACATGGACCAAGCAACAAATGGGTGAGAAGCGATCAAGAAAAGATGAATACAGTTGCCGAACATTTGGCCAATGTGTCCTACGACAAAGATCTCTCTGACGAAAATCAAGAAGAAATTAATGATTTCTAAACTTGTTTCATACCAAATGAACCTGCCTATTAAGAAGGTACAATTGGATGAAATCAAAAACATTATAAATAATGAAATAAACCCTAAAAAGAGTCCAGCACTACAGATATGAAATTACAACATACATATAATGCAGCTTTAAGATTGGCCCACTTTTCCATACCTTGGAAAGTTGACCAAATGGTAATACTGTTAAAATCAGGCAAAAAGCTGAATAAGTAAATTCGTACAGACCAATAACTTCACTACCCATACCAGCAAAGGTCTTTGAAAAGTTTTTGATTAAAGGTATGATGGAGACAATTCATTAATCCCCAAATGAATTAAAAAACCATTAATACCAAACCATTAATTTGGTTTTAGAAATAAGGACGGTAAAAAGGGGACAAAAGGTTATTTATTGGGTTGGTCTTCATAACAAGTCTTCAAGACAATTCTTCATAATATGTATTGTAGAAAAACCTATAATATCAAATATATGAAATGCTTAACTTGTACCTACAAAACAGACAATTGTTCTTCACTTCTACTCTCACAAAGAGGCATTTACCCCATTACATAACATCAATATCTGGGGTACCACAAGGGAGTGTCTTAGGTCCAACCTACTGTCTTTTGTATACAGCTCACAAAAGAAATATGCAGCGCCTTACGGTGATGACACTGTGCTTATGGCATCACACTCTAAACCTCATGTGGCATTAAGGAAACTACAAATCAACCTGGATAAAGTCCAACACTGGTTACAACAATGGAGAATGAAGGCCAATGTCAGCAAGTCTATGCAGATAACCTTTATCACAAAGAGAGTGAACTCTCCAGCAGTCTCATTCTGTGGACAGCAACTGTTTCATTCGCATCATATCAAACACTTGGGAATTCACCTCGATTGCCGATGAATCTGGCAAATATTGAATCTGGCATATTCTACGAAGGAAAACAAATGGAGTTGAAAACAAGAGAGTTTTAGTACATATTAGGTAAACACTCATAACTAACCAAAGCTTTATTTATAAAACAATCATCATACCAATATAGACGTACGCTATTTATCTGTGGTACTGCCCGTAATTCAAATATAGGCATTGTGCAGAGATTTCAGAAGAAAGTACTTCGTATGACTGTGAGAGCACCAAGATATGTGCCCAACCAAGTATTACACAGTGACCTGAATGTGTCATTAATAAAAGAAGAGGTTAAGAGCTGTAGTTCTAAATACAATAAGCGTATAAAAAATCCTAACAAATTAACACAGCCTAATACATCATGCAAGAGGGCCTAGACGGCTGAAGTTGTTCAAACCATCACCAACTTACCAACTAGGTTTAATTGGCAGAATATTGAATATACATGTACATTTATTGCATTACAATTCTTAATCTGGGAATAGTATTGTAAAGGTGAACATACAAAAGAATGCTTCCTATAAGCCATTTCGCAGACTTGTCTTGTGTAATACTTAGTGTCACAACAGAGACCTAAGATACGAAAAGCGCTTAGTATCCAATAAAGATAGACTGTGTGATACTTGATGTAATAAAAAAATATCCAACACAAATCAATTGATCAATGCCAACTTACTTATTTGTATATTCAACTGTGATTTACTGCACAAACACCAAGAAGACGTCCCATTTTTGTAGCGGTTGGAAGTTGATTCAACAATGTTAACTTAAAACTACCGGCATTACTACAAAAAAAAACATTCCTACTTATTTTGAAACCACGTTTTTAAGATATCCGGAAATGGATGGTAATGTTGAAACTTGAGTAAGCAAAGGAGATTAAATAAAGGAAATATCGAAATATTGACCAACACATTCTTAGGAAAGCAAGTGGAAGGAGAATGGGAAAGGACATATGAAGAAGTAATAGAACTACAGTGGAACCACGGAATTAACGAAAGCGCAAATGATGAAGTGGATATACGGGGAAAGAATAACGAGAGATCGGTAAATATATTAATAGAACAGATGGATAAAATAATAAATCAAACCATGAGTCCACTAGGCTCGTAATTCTGCCTAAGGAATTATTTCAATTGCCCTACTAACACAGCAGTGGTCATGAAAATAGGGAGGATAGGGAGGAAAATAGGGAGCCAAGAGGAGAATATAAAAACGGTAATAAAAGCACTAACCTCCAGATAAACATAAAATTTATTGCAAACGTTATTTGTGTCAGGAATCTGTCCCCATAAAAATAACTATTTTGTTACAGTACAGATAAACATGAAAATAAAATAAAATAGAATATAATCAATTTATTCATCATGAAAACAAAGCTGCCTCCGTATAATTTTCATGTAAAACAGAGACTGCTTTTAATTACAGCTCCACAACGTCTTGGCAGGGAATCAATAAATGTGCAACATAACACCTTCAAGTGTATCAGCATATTCATTTTGATCGTTGATTCCTGTAATCTAATAAATTAGGCCAACTGTATACCATGAGAAGGCTCCCCAATACTTTATATTACCACCTCCTTCTTTGTATACTTTAGCTACAATTTTGTATTCGATGGACTTTTCATGCAATATCGACCGTACATTTATTTTAATTTCATCCATTATTACAAAGTTACTTGTAATAAACTCTTACACTTATGTAAGAGATCAATTTGCTTCTAATATACTTTGAAAACTTATTTAAGAATTAGGGAACGATTTTACAAATATGAGCAATTTATCCATCGGTTTGAGGTGTAGATTTTCAATACACTCATTTCTTGAAGAATAAGTTGCAGTGAATACTTTGGCCTATTTTCTTAACAATTATTACCACCTGTGGTAAAAACTTAAAAAAAAACTAATAGTTGTCTCTAACTCGTGAAGAAAAAGAAATACATTTTAGGAATCTCATGCACTATCCCACTTTTTTCACTCAATAAACCACGTTCTCCGGACCTCACTCTGCTCGATATCATTCTCTCTAGTTGTTTTAAGGAAGAAATATTACTAAACCAAACAGCATAAGTGAACTAAAGCAAAATGTTATTGATATTTGCCGCAATGACTTCTTCCGATACACTGGAAAATGTGGGATGCGAATTCGACAACATACTTTACCATTGTCAAGTAGTTAACATTGGTCATTTTTTGCATATTTTGAGATAAAAATCCAATTTTTGTAGGTACCCCTTTTTGACTAAATAATTAAAGCTTACTGCAAAAATGGGTTTACTTTTGTTTATAATACCAAAGATACTTTTCGGTCATTTGGTACAAACTGATAAAAAGTGGCACTTTTGGCGATTTTATATCATTTTTTTTTATATTTATCAAAAGAAAAATAATTCTCAACCTATTTATACTCACCACAACAATCTTACATTACCATTCAAAAGCTAGCGAACATGAAGTTCTCGGGTATTGAATATGCAAAGAGGTACATGTTTTAGTACATATGAGCTGCCCAAAGGTTAGGTATTAGTACTCCTTGGACAAATTTGGAAAAGAAAAAATAATTTTTATAGCACTTTTGACTGCTAAAATACACTAAAAAGTTTATAAATATTTTAATGAGAATTTAATTTGGACTGGCCCAGCAAAGTTTAAGAAATTATTGAAACGTAAAGAGTAGAGAGTAGTCGAGGAAGTCAATTTCGGACACTCTTCTTAGGTATTGACATTTCTCTGGTGAATTCTTGATTAGTTTCTAATTGTTTTGCTAGATGTTGCCAATAATGGATTTACATAACAAAATATATTAACCACGACCTTGTCACATATTTAACTATGTGTGATTTAACTTTAATAATACATACAGGGTACATACAATATAAATCCCATATAATATAGATTATAAAACGTTGTTAAGTTAATCACTGGTTACCACTTCACCAAAACGGTAATAAATTGCTCGATGCGCATTTCGTCGACAAAGTTGACATTGTCAAGAGCCATCAGGAATACCCACCATATCCACAATTTAGTATTATAGAACGTTTTAATATGCAGATTTTGGTTCTAAGAACGAATAAACAAATAGAAGCTTCTCCTTTCTCCTTTCAACAGTTTGAGTTAATGCGTCAGTAAATTCAAAGCATATTGAAGCATTGGTGGAATAATCTGATATTGGTAGAGTAAGCTATACAAACAGATTTGAAATGCGTAAACAAATTGTGATGGAATGGCAAAAAACGCAGTTTTATAGGACGCAGATGTCTATAAAAAGTAGGGCGATGAAAGGTCTGACCGACATGTTTCCCATTAATATTCAATGGAGTCTAAATTTAGACTTCCCTGGCGATAGCGCAAAACTGTCTTATGGAAACAAACTTAGGGATATGTATAAAATTAACGACGAAAACAAAGACGATATTGGAACAAATTTTCGATGTTAAGGTTAGTCAGTTAGGTTAGGAAACTGTGACAGCGTTCGTACAACTAGAAATTTCAAACATCAATACAAACGCTCCTTTACATAGGAAACGCTTTTAGGAATCTTTTTGCTTTTTATTTTCACGAATAAAATATCCTATAAGTACAAAGTGATTCTCAAGTGTGACATAATAGATTTAATAATTTCATTGTATCTGTGCTTATATATTTATTGCCTAAGGGACTACCTATTGCTTTTTTCTCGAATAAAGAATCAAAATACTTTTTGATTTAAACGTCCTTACTTTAAAAATTGCATTTGGTTATGTTAATCTTTGTGCTGGAAGAAACAAAATAACTTATGCCGAATTATTTTTATGCACCCGTGGTATTCTACCGAAAGCTAATGAAGGAAATTATTCGATTATTACAAAAGGTTGCATATTTCTTATTGGTATTATTATGCAGCCTGAAATGATAAGAATAATTATTGTTTACCTATTTAGCATGTTCTAAAAACATGTTTTTTTTTGGAAACATACCACATGCAAGTGTTTTTAAAACGCTGTTTTTCCAATGCTTTCAATAACAAAAACATACTCTGCATATTATCGAATAAAAACACCTCGAGCATCTGTATTTTAATAGTACGTTGATTTTCATTTAAAAACGTTATTTCCAATAAAAAGCGTTTAAATACCAGACATCAACGCCACTGTTACCTGCACGATTACTCCGTAATTGCACAAGATATATAATTGTATATGTCGTATATAATTGTTTAACCGGAAACAATACCACTGTTTTATTTCAAGTAGCACTCACTACATTTTTTCTAACATATACACTCTCATTTAGATTACCTTTTCAATGATATTATCTTGTCGTTAATGTAATATTCTTTTCTATTTTCTATTTAAGAAAAACAATTGCGATTTATTCATTAATTTTTCAAGAAGCCAAATACTTATTCTTTAGATGCTTTACTGAGAGAGTTAATTAAAATTAATAGAATTCAGAAACATGAAAATAAATGGGAGACGAATGTACCTCAGACGAAAAGAAGAAATTGCCATTTCTGTTAGTTAACGGCGAATGTTTACCACAAAGTGATAAAAAGGAAAACATAGTAATAGATAAATAATATAATGCATGAAATAGAAAAGACTTGTAGTATAACTGATGTCATTTACATAGTTAAAACAAATAATAAAGAACCTATATGACCAAAATGTGTAGAGTCAGATAATGTTCGTTAGCTTTCAGCAAGCATTCGATAGTTTAGTTCATACTTAAGCTGGTAAAGAGGATAATAAAAAGTTCGAAGGCAAATTAATTTAAATTTAAGAAAAGGATTAGACCAAGTGAAGATATCAAAGGAATTTGAGTGTAAGAAAGGAATTAGTTAAAGAGATGGTTGCGTCAGCAGACTAACCTGGAACTCACATGTAGAAAACAGAGTGCAAAAGGCCAGTATTGCGTTTGGCCAATGTCGCAGAGCTATCGGTAGGACGTGGGGTCTCTCACCTAAGAT
>JAWQRM010000279.1:0-24971 GCA_033557675.1 Coptodactyla brooksi
CCTTGATTGCATCACCCAAGCACCCTATATATAAAAATATCCCTTTATGTAACTTGGCTAAAAATTTCAAGCAAAATATTCAATGTAGAATAAAGTTACTTACCATAATAATAATAAAAACAGTGTACTCTTTACGCACAAAATCAATTAAACCGTAGATAGCCGCGCGTGGGACCACTGTCAACCACAGCGATCAAATCATAACTGAGAATACAAGAAGTAGTTTTTATCCGAATTGCAGGTAAACTTGTTCTTAGAAAGAGCTAATGGAAAGGTACCTAGCAGGGCAATCCTCAAATCTTTTTCGTAGAAAACATACAACATCCATAAAACCGGTGGGTAACACCTTTCCCCCGTGCGCCTAACGCATGGTTAAATAATTCGAATTTTATCAAAATCTAACATAATTTTCATGTTTCAAATACTTCAGAAACATTTAAGTTGTGAGCAAAATTTACAGTGAAGTGTAACAATAGATCACATTTTTTATCCCAATCATAATAAACTTACCATCTTATACAGGTTGTCCAAAAATTAAAACTAATCAAATAAGAACTTCCTAGTGGCCAGAGCTTGATTAATTTAAATAGAACGACATATTTTCTAACTTAGTAGTAAATGTAATTTTTAATTACCTATCGAATGGTAGTAGGGTGTTCTTAGCTAAGTGTTCATTTAGCCCAACTTATCTCTATACCAAGTTGTGCCTCTGAGAAATTATAGCATAAATAATTAATATCTCAATAATACTTCAACTTAGAAAACCCAAATTTGGGAGACATTCTGAGTGTACCAAGGGCATTTATCTTTTTGTAAATAGAGGTCAGAATTTTCTAGCCTGTGGGTGGATTTAATAAATTATTATCCTAATTTTATGGGAAATTTAATTTTAAAGCTTTTTTCCTTTTGTTATTTTTCAAAAAACTTCGCTGTTTTGAAGAAAAACGCGAATTACTAAAGACACGTATATTATTCATGTTACTTAAAATAATCGAAAATTCAACAGTTCAAAAGGTTCAGAAATTGCGAACCTGGTTTCTCCATGAATATTTCTTTTTGCTAAAACTATTTCTATAACATTGCCAATGAGACCATTGCCTTTCTGTCTCGTGCATATTGCTCAAGTTCCCGACCTGGAAAAGACTTAATATTCCCGAATTCAATTCCAAGAAGGGCCCCAAATTGAATAGGCCGCCCATAAAAGTAAATTAAATCGAACTGCAATTGGCAAGAAAGTTCAAACTAAACCCAATAATGGAGGTGGCACTAAAATCTGTGCACTTCCTGGAAGTCGTGCTCGTAAAGGGCTACACATTAATATTAACGGCCTTGACGAATTGAAAAGCTCGAAAAACGTAGCACTCCTTCCTTGGTACGGCCCCATTCACATTTACCCACGTTACAAATGGCCGCGTTCATTCAATTTTCATACGAAAATGACTGCGGCTGCGGTAAAGGTTGGCGCGACCGACATATGGATCCTTACGAATGCATGTATATACAGGCTGTTTTAGGAGGAATGGTGCATAGTGCAATTGAAGGTACTAGTCCTCCAAATCAGGCGATTAAGCGCAATATTCATTATCCAAATATCAGGTTGTTATAAAGAGTTTAAATATATTATGTAATTATATATTCACCACTTTGGTCCAATACCTTTGGTCATCTTTGGTCATCAAAAAAAATTGCAAACTATCGCACAAAAGTTTGCTGTTTGAGTGAATCACGCAATTTGTCGAGTTGATGACAGTACACTTTAGAATTGATCCTGGTATTCTCCCGAAAATGTTGTAAAGAGCTCTTAAAAATTTTGCAAGCTTGCAAAACATTGTGGAAGCTTTTGCAAAAAAATTTGGCGAACCAATTTGCAAGAAATCATGAAATTTGTCCAGGTGAAGACAGTACATTTTAGAATTGATCGTGGTATTCTCCCAAAAATTTTTAAAGTAGCTCCCAAAAATTTTGCAAACTTACAAAAATTTTACAAATTTTTGCAATTAATTTTGCAAACCAGTTTTCTCACCGGCAATCTGTCAATGCATCTTCTCCATACATTACTAATTATTATCTCGACTAATTATTTTCTCGGTTGAAGGACATTTTTACCTTTTTTGTGATAAAAAAGCAAAATGAGCCGAAAATGGTGTTTTTGATTCTCCATGTTTCATAAGACACAAAAAGAAAATAATTGCACAGAACCGAACAAAATATTCTCACACATAAACTTTGCAATGTCAGCTGTCAGAATATATAATGCATATACGGTTTAGAATGAAGTTGGCTGGTTAAAATACAACTAACACCCCTGCTGCGAAAAAAGCAAAATTACTTTCCGAATAACCCAATATTTATGAGTCATCATGCCTTTTCCAATTTTGGTATAGTGGTGATAATTGTTTAATTTTGTAAAATGTTTATGTTAAATCAAAAAGGGTAATGTGGAAATAATACTCTTCTGGCTGTGTTAATGTATGATTTGGCTTAACCAGTTTCGATTAATTAAATAATAATCTTAAGGAGAATAAATAAGATAAGAGAGAATCACTAAATAGAGAATCATAAAATAAATTAGAAATATAATGTAGGTTTTTGAAGGTTAGTAAATTAAATCTTGTATTATGCTAGTTGTAAGTGAGGTGTTTAAAATTTGTTTAAATTTCTTTGGTGATGAAATAGAAAAGACGTAGAAATAATGAGGAAGACTTTGGTTTATGTTGAGTAATGTTTATGAAACAGTTTCATAAAAATATACACAACATAAATGAAACAGTTTCATAAAAATTATACAACATAAACGTAAGGTTTTCTCATAATTTCTACGTTTCTTCTATTTCATTATCAAAGAAATTTAAGTAACTTTAGAGACACCTTACTTAGAACTAACGTAATATAGAATTTCATTTACTAACCTTTATAAACCTATATTCTATTTCTAATTTATTTTATAATTTTCTCTTTATAGTTGCAAAGGCTTAGTTAGTTAGACTAGTTAAACCAAATTATGCATAACACAGCCAGAAGAGTGTTATTTCCACATTAACCTTTTTGCTTTATAGTACCTGGTTATAAACGGATAAACAATAATCTTTATGTTAAACGTTTATCTTTATTGAGATGCAGAATGTTCAAGCAACCAAATCAGTTTTGATTTTTGGAGATAAGTCAAAATCTAGTAGACTAAGTTAGTAAAACATTTTAATTTTGAATTTTTTGGAATAAAATCGTAAAAACATTATAAATAGAGTTACAGAAAACATCATAAGATATAAAAACAATGAAGACACTCATGGAAATCTCCGCACTTAAGTTTAGACATTTTAAATGAAAGTACAAGTTAATACCATGATCAATGGTTAAGCAGCTTTATGGCAGCATTTTAGAAAAAATAGGCGGATAAAAGAATGAAATGAAAATAAAGTACAAAAGAAAAAAATAGGATTGATTATATCAACATTAAAGAACACGCTTTAAACTCAGAAATCAATTTTTATTGAAGTAAAACAACCTTCCTTTAACTACCTGCAGTTCCTCGAAATTGGTCATGCTCGACAGAACTTAAATCGCGGTACGATGAATTGCTCCTTGAGCACTCATCTGAAGTGAAAAGTCAATATTGCAACTTGTAGTCTATTAGATTTACCCGTATTTAACCGAACCTTTTCCAAATTTCGAATTTAAAATAAAAGGGTGGACGGTGGAACTTAAGGTATCATTTTTCACTTTTAAATTTCATTGTTAAGCCTGCCAAAAAAGTATAAAAAATTAAAATATAAAAAATCTTTAGTCGAATAATACAGAATTTTATAAGCTTTCAATTGAGATATTTATGGTACAAACTTTAAAAACATGGTTTCCAGCAAATGCGTTTAAAATTTCGGAAGTATACACAGTATACACTATAATAGTCTTCTTTTGCAACTTAAATGCGACCACCTATTCCGAAACAGTACCACTTCGTCAATTTTTCGAATTTCTTCAAACGGCTTTAGATGTACACCTTTGAAATGTTCGTGTTTTCAAGAGTAAGTTATTTTTATTTTCTCTTAAAAGAAAGTATTGCATTCGCAAAAAAATCGATGTCGAGATTTTGATGGATTTTGACGAATTAGGCTTTTTGTAGCCTATCTATGCTATTTTTGGTGTTTGGTCTGTCCGTCTGTAAGTCGTTCAATTATTGCCACATTAGACTAATTAAAACAATACTGTACGTATAAGCTAATTATTATATAATCTGGTCGCAATAAGCATTTCGTAAAAATTGTACATATGGTTGAGGTGCCTAACCTAAAAAGTTTTTGATTTTTATGAACTTTTTGTAACAAAATATATTATATTATTATAAGCATAATTGATAAAAATACAGTCCTCCAGGACAAAAGGGTATTTCGTTCTTAACATCGAACTCTTCACAATTTGAAACAGTTTTCGAATAAACAGGGTGTTCGATTTATTCTAAAAACTATCCAACTTCAAATTTTTGAATGGAACTCCCTGCATATTATGATATTTTTTAAAGTCCTTATAAGACTTGAGGGCCATTTTAGTTATTATACACCAGTTCTAAATAGCACCGTTTGGGCATTATTACTCATTTTGGGCAAAAAATGACAGGTACGGGTAATTTTTTTTATATTTAAACCAGGGGCAAAGTAAGAGAAAGTCATGTATGATGTACATCTTCTATTTTGTCGAGAAAAGTATATGCCCCCTTAGTGTATTAATGGATTAATGGAAATTATGGAAATATTGACATTTACGCTTTTTCTGACATACTTTATAGCCGCAAGCAATATCCAACAGATATAATGACAGATATAGACTACAGTTCAAGGTTGTATTGAAGTAATGTTTTGATGAATTACTATGTACAGTGCATTTACATTTAAATTGTGCATTTACTTTGAATTTTTTAAACAATTTTGAACCTCCGGTTTACCCGGAAATAATGATGATTTTAAAATTTATAATGAAACACCCTTTATATTAATTTAGTTTTGAAAGGAGCATTTTATTACGAGGACAAAAAATGTTAGGTTCGATATTTTTTATTTCAATGCCAACTGAGATAATGAGATCTAGTAGTCTATTAAAGAAACACAATCACATTATTAATCGAAATGAAATGAAAAGTGTTCAAACTGAGCACCGCCTACTTCTTGACAGTATCCAATTCAATTTGGAAATTCTGTAACGTTGGTTATTATTTCTGGTGGAATTATCTGAATCTCTTGGGTTATTGTTTCAGTTAGCTCTTGCAAATCACTTGCTCTATTAACATAAACTTTCGACTTTAAATAACCCCATAGAAAAAGTCTAGTGGGTTAAAGTCGGGGGATCGTCCAGGCCATTCAATGTACCACTCCTTCCAATCAATTTGTGATAAAATATCCTGTCTAAACGATTTCGAACAATGTAAGCATAATGGGGTAGTGGCTGAAACCAGATATTATTTGGCAATTGTCCATTTACCTCCAGCGCCGGAATCATTTGTGTGTCTAAAAGCTCTAAATACCTTTCTCCGTTTAAAGTTTCTTGTAAGAAGAAAGGCTTAATCTTTGGGGATGTTGCGTATGAGTCTCATGTACCCAGTGAGGATTAGTTTACGATCAGGTTAAACCGCAGGTTCAAAATAGTTTAAAAGATTCAAAATAAATGCGCAATTTACTGTAATATATATCTCCCAAATTTCGTTTCGATATCTCTAAGAATTCCAGAGATATTTACTTGGTTCCACACATTTGCCCAACACTGTATAATAACCCTGCGCAGTGTACAATATTAAGGAAAACAACTATTTTTGACTTAAAATCCACTGTAGAATTTGATTGCTAGTTGATTTCTTCAAGGACGTCTTCAATCTTAACTACCAATGTACGTTTCCCATTAGAATTCATTCATTTTAGTAGAACCATTCGGTACATCGTAAACTACTTCACACTGATCGATAACTAAACACATAACTGTCACACAAATATTATACCTGTCTCAAAACCAATTGATTCTGACTTCCTTAGTATTTTATGTACCTTAGTACCTTAGGTTTTCATACCAGAAATATCAACCCAATTATACCATCTGTGAGAAAGATGGTTTTCCGGTAAGTAAAAATATCTGCTTGGTCAATGAGTCATTGGTCACGACAACCAAACACTTCTGTAAGTAGGGTTGCGTGAGGAGGTTTAGTTTGGGGTCAAGTCTCACTACCTTAAAAGCTTTCGGGGGCCGTTGGGACCCCATCTCTGTATGATACACAGCATCCTATATTCACACCGTAACGAGTTGTGTTCATCAAAGGAGTATAGTTTCTTCTATCAATTAAAGGAAGAACGTTTGCAATACAGGAAGTTTTTCTTTTGACTTAATTCGAAGTTTTTGATTGAATACGAATACTATGAATATGAATGTCTTAGACATTGCTGACAAGTTGGCAGGTGTAGTACCAGTGATGAATTGAACGTGGTCGTAGGCTGCAGGTCATAAATGCGGCCCTGTGGCCCTGTTGCTGCCTACCAAAGAACATTCACCCTCGGGCGTATCTAATATTCATTACTACGGGACGGGAACAAATATGCCCCCGGGGCTCAGAGCCATTCGCTCACCGTTAGAAAATCATTAACGCTGCAACGTTCAAAACTCCGAGAAGGTTCGCAAGCAGGTGGTCGGCAGCCGTCCTGAGCTGCCTTGTCTTTAGGCAAACAGGGCCCTGTTTTGCTTCGTTGTTATTCCCTGCAAGTTTGAATGGTTCTCGGCAGTTCAGTACCCCTTCGGAGGGGCAAACCGCGCTGTGTACCAAAAGCGTCCCGACGTCCCCGGCTCACTAGACGCGACCGCCCGCTTTCCGCTTGACGTCTAGAGAAGCAATTATATTATAATTAAAGTAGGCGTTGTTTTGCAATCCTCGGAAGGCGAAGCACCGCGTTCTGGGGTTGTGATTTTAATGAGAACGGCTTCGGGAATTGATGGTTAGATATCATATTAAGCGGGGTTTCAACTTTTAATAGCGATACTGAAGTTTCCTCAACTAATATCTCCCTTGCCCATTACGTTTTTATAATTAGCTTTTATAATTGGTATACTTTCGCAATAATCTATACTGCGATTAATGTTTTTCCCAAGGTTCGAGACAATTTCGACTTATACATACAACTGCTTACAACATTGTTTTTGTATTTTCATCTATAAATACAACGTTCGTAATATGTGTACGTTATTTGAAGAATATTGAATTGTATTTATCTTCAATATTCAGGGATACCTTGTTTAATTGCGCTTCGCAGATATTGCTCACTTCAGCGCGAACTGAAAGTTCGAGGATTCTAAAAAAAGCTTCTCTTCTTCTCTATTTCTTCCTAGAAGAAACAGAAATTAAGTGAAAAAGAAAAGCCCATGAATCAAAAGAAGAAGGAAAAACCACAATGGAAGCTAAACGAGCTTATTTTCTGATGTGGAAAAAGATTTAATGGTCTAGAGTGAAGATAAAGTCAGCCACAATGATCCTTTAAGCTTCTTCTATGCCTCTTAAAATTGAACGAATTGGTAAGGAAGCCTATCCTAAACAACAAGTCTTCGATGTAGACGAACTAGCTCTACACAGTATGACAATTAAATAACGAGAATTTTTAAATATACAAAATAACACGTATTCAAATATGTTTAAAAGTTCTTACTTTCTGTTAAGAGAAAGTATTGCATTCGCAAAAAAATGATGTCAAAAAAGCATAATTGATAAAAGTATAGTCCTATGGGGCAAGAGGGTATTTCGTTCTTAATCTCGGGTATTGCTCCCTTTAGAAAAAAATATAAAAGAAATGTTTCAAATAAAGGTTGCATTACAATTTGAAACAGTTTTCGAGTATGCAGGGTGTTTGGTTTATTCTAAAAGCTATCCTACTTCCCAACCCAACCTAACACCCTATATATCACGATATTTTTGATTGTGGTCAATGATACAGATATTTTTGTTAGTCAAAAATTCAGCTTTTAATGTCTTATGTAGTGGTGCATTATCATGCAATAAAACAGCTGTCTTCCTGCTGGATATCCAGGCCTAACACGTACAACTCTTGACCATAAACGATGTAAAGCTGCTACATAATACACTCCATTGACAGTTTTACTTTGTGGAACAAATTCCTTGTGAAAAATCCCTTGTGAATCAAAAAAAAGTAATCAACATTATCTTGATTCTTCACTTCGCAAAACGCAATTTTTTTTTGTTTCCGCTCGTCTTTCGACTTCCATTCTGCAGAATGGCGCTTAGTTTCTGGATCATATTTAAAGCACTATATTTCATTACCAGTAAAGATCGAATCAAGAAAATTTTGAATATTTTCAGCAGTGTTAATGAGGTCTTTACAGTGCTCTACAAGAGCATTTTCTTGGTTGTCATTTAAAGCATGTGGAACAAAACGTGCACAAACTTTTCTGTTTCCCAATCTTGAGTCAAAATTTCACGAACAGTAAAATTTCCGTCGACAGCAATGATTTCACGGATTTTTTCCACCAATTCAGCATGATTTTTACTTTCTGAACGATCAGATCTTTCATCATCATTTAAATCTTCACGACCATTTTTAAAATGATTAAACCACTCATAAACTCTAGATTTAGACATACAATCATCATCATACACTTTTTGCATCAATTCGGAAGTCTCAGCACATTTTCTTTCCAGTTTAAAACAAAATTTAACATTTGCTATTTGTTCCATTATGTTTTTACGGTAATTTTTGTCTTCATTCAAATGGCTGTAACTTTGTAACTTGTCATCTCATTAGTATGAACTTGGATGCGTTCGAAAGAGGTGACTTGTATCTTTATAACAATGTATATGTTCGATAGATGGCGGTACGTCTTTTATGATTTAAATAAAAATTCTCGTTATTTAATCATGCTGTGTATATTGAAAGAAATTCTTTTTGAGGACTTTCATAGTTATGTGGGAAAAATCAATGCTTGGATTTAGAATTGTGAATGATGAATCGATTCTCCTGCCAGAAGTTAAATTCTAGGACACAGGCAAATTTGTTGGATCTTTTAGTTATTTATAATATTTCTATTTATATTCAAGTACACAGAACGTTTTGAAAATAAAGGATCAACTTTACAAAGGAAATAACCAGGCCCCAAATTATCCGCAAAAGTCACGACAGGTTGATCTCGTAGAACTCCCCCTTCATTTGAAGATTTCTCTTATCTGCTTGATTCATTTTATTTCCTGAATTCTAAAAAGATTTATAGAGCTTGTTCTGAGAGATAACCAACAGTTGTTCTCCTGTTATTCTGTGGCTGCGGTATTGCTGCTATGGCTTAATACACGTGCATAATTTTCCCGTAACTGAATTAAACTGAATGAATTAGTTCAGTTATGTACAGTTATGGAATTGAGGTTTTGAAAGAAACTCACGATAAAGATTGTTGACGATTTGTTCTTTGAGCTGGTGTTTTTTTTTTGTAGGAGAGAACGAATACACTTTACAAAATAGCATACACTTTACAAAATTTATTATGTAGTCCTGCATGTCATGGTATATTTGGACTCCACATTAAAAATAGTGCACAAAAGATCAGATGTTTCTAGATCTAACACAAATAGTTAGATTTATTTGAAAATTAACTGAAAAATATAATGTAATAGCAACGAAAGCACATAAAGCTGCTCTGCAATATCCGCAGAACAGCTTCATGCATACGAACTCTATTTAGACTGGATAGACTTTCAGAAATATCCAAGTCCCACGTGACCAAATGTAGATTTCTGTTCTAACAATTTGTTCATCGTAGTTTGGTAGTACTGTAATATTTTTGTGTGTGTCACTAAAAAGTAACCAGATCTTGACATTTCAAACATAGGCGTTCGTGAACTGCGTATTTTTTTGTTATTCGGACATTTCAAAGTGCTTTCTATAATTTATTATTAGAAAAGTATCATCTGTTTAGTATAAGATTCAATGTTAATACCCTTTGATAATAGTGAATGTTGTTTAACACTAAACTAATCTTGTTACGCCGCTGACTTTCTCAATTGTGGCAGTTAGGATGTTTTATTTTACTCCTTACTATCCTGTAAGTTTGGTTGCCTAATCAGTTGCGATCATATTATTATATGACCGACATATCATGGAGCGTTGACAGCACTCTTTTAAAGATTGGTATTAACAGAACGTTATATGAATATTTGATTGATGATATCATCTAGTGGCGAGCTTCTGGACTTTTCACCCCATGCAGTATTTTGTTAAAACACGCAGCTATTACCTTTAGTGGCTTTCTTATATCTATTGCGCTTTGCATGGGTAAAATACACATTAGTTTCCAATTTATATAATAATTTAGACATTTGAGCACATTTTCAGATATACGGTGTGTAAATTTACTAATCGGATATTGAATTTGCCGCCTAAATATGTAATGCCATCTATTCCAGCTGTTTTATCGAGAACCAGGCAATTAGTTTTTGTTACATGACTTACTCACAATGCACCTACTCACAATGCTATTCTCATACGTCAATATTTGGCAAAATACCAATTTTGCCAAATATTGAGTTATAAAATGTAGGAACAGGCTTAATAAAGGGAGGAATTGTCTAAGCATGGGGTGGGGGTAAGGTAACCAGATACTAAGGGATCATGTCTAGTTAGAAAAGTCGAAAAAATCGATTTTTGTGTTTTTACATATTCTTCTTTGTCAATTGGACCAAAATTGACAAAGTTATGGGACTGCACAGTAGAAAGCAGCGCGCAGTTGCTATTCCATCTATTCCAGCTGTTTTATCGAGAGTCAGGCAATTAGTTTTTGTTACATGACAATGCACCTGCTAACAATGCTATTCTCATACGTCAATATTTGGCCAAATATAAATTTTAACTATCCAAACTGCAATCAATCAAATAAAATACCAAGCGTAGCCTGGAAAGATCACTGGATTTACTTTTAAACTCTGTACCTTCTATAAGGTACAGAGATTAGGTACCTTCTAATATACTTATAATATAATCGACCTAAAACTTTCTCTTGCTTATTCTGTGTATCAAGGGCTTGCTCGTGAACGAATAAAAAACTTCGTTTTTATTGAAAAAAAATAATAAAAATTAAGAGCCCGAAAAATCACAGTTTTCCTTAAAACGGCCGCCATTTTGTCAAAAATTATTTTTTCAAAAAATCCTTCGTTCACGAGCAAGATATATTCGTGTACTAACAGAATCTTTGTTGGATTTTAATATAAGATGATTTGGCTTCGGGCTATCGTGTACACAGCACAACATCTCTGAAAAATCAGGTTTCCTTGAAGTGGCCGTAAGTTCCTTTAACTTACAATGTTTTTCAACGAAAAGAATTTTGAATATTGTTCAATTTATGTACTTTTAATATCAATATATTGTTGTAAGAAAAACTAGTTGGAACATTCTTATAAAAATCCCCGAAAACCACGCTTTTTTCCACCTTGCAACTAGACATGACCCCTTTATAGTAATGTGTTTGCAAATATTATTGGACATTTATTCATGAGGTCCCAATTTGCTAGAATTCAATATTCGAATAACAATCTGTTATCCTACCTGCTTACCCGATCGATACTTTTACAGTGCGGGTTCATACAAATTAACCATCCTCACTGACTGTTTACCAAGACGAAGTGGACGTCCATTGTGGACATAAAACGGCGAACAAGTCAGAGTTGAAAACAATTTGTCGAAAACCGCTTATCCGTCGTTGTTTTCGCGCTCGGGCAATGGAGGGCGCTGGGTGCAGTAAGGGGGAAAAGCGCTGTTGAACACATTAGCTTTAATTAAATCGGCGTTTGCAGGCTGCCCGGACAAAAAGCCCCGGCGTCGATATTTTCACCCTACAGTCCCAGCTTTTAGCAGCTGTACTTCATGCTTATATCCTTTCGAGAGCGCAACGCTGTCGATGCGGGACGGACGCCTGCGAAATGGGTCAATAACTAAATTGGAAACCCGGCAAGGTTTAATTGTCCGGAATAATAAAAAGAAAAAGCCCAACAACGGTCGGAATTTCCCGTATTAACGTCGGAAGCTCGTTTCTACGTGACCACGTTTCGGATTTCCGGCTTTACGGCGATAACGATATCAAAACAATTCCGAAGAATAAAGAATGTTTCCTATAAAACTAATTACATTTAAAAAAACCAATAGATTAGTGAAAAGCTCCAATTGCCTTGTAGTCGTAGTTCGCGTTCCCATTTGAAACTGGATTTGACTGAAGTTCCTCAATCTGTGGCACACAAAATCCTAACGGCAGGTGCAAATGAAAGAAATTTCTGACAGGGTGGGTATAGCAGTAAAGGAAACTCTATAGAATGTATAGAAAAAGATCTGATCCAAACGTAGTGTTATGGAAAAAATTTTTTTTATTGTAAATTATTTGTTAAGAAATTATGTGTAAATACTTCCATACCAAATGAGTTGGAATTAAATCAGTGAAATTAGAATGTTCCTAGAAAAAGGAATGCCTATAATACGTACTAACTCAATTTCAATTGGGGAAATTATACTTCAGGAACCTTACAGTGAACCCATAAATAGAACCCTAGAGATATAATAAAGACTTCGAATTAATATAACATACATACATCCATAACAAACACTTTGCAAACTAGTTTACTTGAAACAAATATGTAAAAAAATTCTTTACAGTACAGTCAAATTCGGCTGACAAACAAATCTTGTCAATATTCGTGGTAAACGATAGTGAAGAGTTAAATACTACTTAGATATGCAATTTCACCATTGCAACATCCTTTATCATATACTGATGCACTATACTGGTTGTCCGCATATTATTTGAGCTTTACATTGAATAATTGTGGCAGCACCGTACGTTTGCCAATGCGACAAACGTATACTGTACACTGGACAGCCTTGATATCCAGTTCAGACGTCAGTAATTCATTTCCGGTGTCACAAGTTTAGCTGCATCTATTATTTTAGCCCGCAGGGTAATCAAATTTTCTGCTCCCGCATGACCATAAATGGTTTGTTTCAGAAACCCCCAGAGAAAAAACTGTTCGGGGATAAATCTGGACACCTTGGGGGCCATTTAATATCCCCTGTGTAGTCATAATGCGGCTTGGAAAAGAATTTGTTAAAAATTCGACAGCCGTCTTGCTAAAACCAAACAGTTACCAAGTCTATTGCAGGAATGTTCTGAATAGCTGGAACTATTTGCGTTTCAAGTAAGTCGCGATATTTCTGGGCATTTAAGGACCCATAAAAAAAGGACCTATTAAATGGTCACCAAGACTCCAGCCCAAGCATTAAGTTCTTGGGGATATTGGGTGTGTACTGAAAAACTATTATGCAAATTTTCGCGACATCAGTAACGTGTTTTCCGTGTAATGGAAAAGTATTCTCATCGATGAAAACAATATTTGCAATAAAGTTTTCATCTTGATTAGCCTTTCCCGTTCGAACTCACAAAATTCCATTCTGCGAATCTTATCCTCGGGAAATATCTCTTGACTTTTTCCCTACGTAAAACTCTTATAGCCCTGCTTCCGCAAAACTTCTAACACAGTTGTTTTGCAAACACCCAATCTCACCGCAACTTGTCTACTTGATGTTGTATCATAAGCTTCCACGATATCACAAACCATTTCACTTTTCCAGTGAGACCACTCTTAAGTGGCATTTCGAGCACTACTATGACACTTTTCGTACATTGACACAATATTCAAAATTGTCTGCCTAATAACAACTCCAAATAACTCCACTCATTCTTTTGCAGAATTACCTTGATAATACCACTTAATCATTTACAATTTATCACCGGAAGTAAAAACCCCCATTTTAAATTTACACTCACTATTGTCTACGAAAACCAATATCTTCTACAGTGGTCAATAGTAGATAAGACATTTCTCGCCCGTCCAAGTTTCACGATGTATGTATACCCCCTCTTTCATATACTGTTGACCCCTCAAATAAATGACTCATGTCTAGAACTCACGCGGACACGGAGTATATTCCCTTGGTATATACCACCATCAATTATTTACTGACATCAATAGTAAATTTGTTTGGTTACCACTATTCCACAATGATACTTAAACACGACTGAAGTTTAGAATCTGTCATAACATCTGTCACATCACTCACTGTAGAGCAAATATTTGGATTTGTGGCGATTGTAGTAGGCATATTTTATTACTCGTTAAATATTGAAACAATTAATGTTTCAATGTTTAATTTAAGGAGGGAAACAACATCAACAATTTAGATAGTTGAACATGAATCCATAGAACGATTTACTGAAATCCCATGGGACTTGGTTTCTGAAATGTTTCTGCTAAAATGGTGAAAATTGGCTTGAATGACTCCACAAGCAATGAGCATTCTAGGTCTAGATGTATATGGTCATAGTTGATTCTTAAACGTTGTTTCTCTTCTGCTGTTGAGTGCAGGGCATTCACATAGAAAGACCATAAATGTCTCATCCTCTGCTTCATATCTTCTGTAAGTTACAGAGTTCGATAGGCGCAAGTTAAGAATGTGCTTTCATGCAAATTTTTATGGAGATACATGTGAATTGCACCACGTACCTGACAATAGAGAGAAGAATATCCAAATAGTAAGAATCATAAGAAAAAACAAAAATACTCAAAATTCACAAAGACCTAGAAATATTCCCAAAAGCTCTGAAAAATCCCACAATAAACATCCAGTTAAATACGAGTTCTCATCTTGTATTCCAACCAATAAAACTTCTACAATAGAAATACAATACAACGCAACATACATCAAAAAAGAAAACTAATATCAAATTCTAACTTCTCAGATGTGCTTAACTTCTAACTTTATTTAATAAGTTTTAATCATTTTAACATTCTTTGTGTTAAACCCAGGGCTTTAGTAATGATTTTAAATTTTGATTATTTCATCTTATTTTACATCAGAATATTTTGTATACTAATAATTTCTGTTTTATCCATCGATTTAAGATGAATTTTCAATAATTGTTCATGTTTACGTAAGAAATAGAAAATATTTTATCAATATTATATACGTGAGTAAGAAGTGTACATAGAGCAAAAAACTCTGCACTTATTCATTCAAGTGAATTTTGATATTTTGGGATCTTCCACGATCTAACTATTATAATGAAAGTCAAGATTATAAAATCAGTGATATCTCATATTACACCTGCATAAGACACAATCTAATATAAAAATATACCATTACATCTGAAACGGATTGAAGTACTCTCAACCTTGAAGCATCGTCACCAATTTGCTTTTTCCATTTCACTAGCATGGCAAACAATCTGGAAATAATGTTACTACTCGACTGCTTCTTTGCCCTTTTCTTATTATCGTTATTATTTCAGACTTTTCTAATTTTCTTCTTTTATTTCTTCTTTTAAGACTTAAATGATGCACCAGATTCATCAGTTCTATTAGATCCATTTGTAACTACTTGCTCATATTGTAAGTGCTATAAAGTGAAGTTTTGTATTTTGCTTTTAGCTCACATAAATACTGAAAGACTCTCTTAGCTGCACTCCGTTGAAATATACAGTTCTTGTAAAACTAGTCGGCTGAGGAGCTGTTAAGAAGAAGCGGTGTTTGTGCAGGAGTGTTAAGGCTTCTGCACAAATTCCTGCTAACCGATTTTTGTCAAATTTATGGTTGATGCCGTTTGCCTCCGCAAATTGACTATTGAAACAATTAATGTTTCAATATTTAATTTAAGGAGGGAAACAACATCAACCATTTAGTAGATAATTGAACATGAATTCATAGAACGATTGACTTAAATCCCTACAACGGGCAACTACAAAAATCTAGAAAAATTAAACGAAAATTTCAGGGTGACTACATATGTGACCTTAATGAGTATAGTTGTAATCATGTGATTTACATTAACTTACTTTAAGTGAAACGTCTAAAAACGTAGCTTTAGCACTAAAATCGGTTTAAAGTCTGTTTTTTAATTTTTGCAAGTCTGTGTGGAGCTCTTTCAAACATCTCAGGGATACATTATTTTCTGTCTGGCTTCCTTTATAATTCCTCTAACAGACAACGTATAATTAATGTAAAAGAGGTCATAATTCCTGTAAAAGTATCATTATACAGTGCGAGCGAGAATGATTGAACGTATTTGGTACCCCTGATTTTGGTAATTGTCACTAAGGGAATTGCTCACCCTGCGTCCTCTGTCATTTTCGAGTTGTCAAAACCGTAAAATTGTAAACACTGAACCATTGCCGTTCGTCTGGTTATATAAATTGTTCATTGGTGTTTACTCACTTTGCGATCGAAAATCGGTAATTTTCATTACCACCGTTCGTGTAGATTGCTACCTTCCGTAAGTCATGTAAAATAACGATAATTAATCACGATCAAAACGTGTTACATTTTTAGGTTAATATGGTTTTTACTGAAGAACACGATAAGTTCTTATTAGAAGCTTATTTTCGAAGCGGAGAACGTGACGAGAATGGATTGTGGCAATACAGTTTTCATTCTTGCTTTAATCAATTCCTGATTGAATTTCCCAACGAACAATTGGTTTACGGTGAATCGTTTCCTCAACATGTGCGCCGATTAGTATCTCGCTATCGCCAAACTGGTTCCGTTACCAAAGGAAAGTCAAGTGGGAGATCTACCATTCTTACACAAGATGTTGTGGGTGATATTCAAGTCAGGTTAGAGGCGAGTCCAACAAAACCTTTGCCGTAGAACGGGGCTACTTGAGACAGTGGGGGCTACTTGAGACAGTTTTCAGTAAAGTGTTTATTTGTTGTATTTTTTTTTGTTGTGTATTGTTTGTCTGTAATTGAATAAACTTTTCCTATACTGTTTTGAATGCTCTTTCAAATGCGAATATTTTCGCTTAATGTATTTGCTTTGTTTTGTTTTTATATGCTTTGAACTGCTCACAGATTTTTTCACTGAATTTCGGCATGGTCAAACTTTAAATTGCCAACACATATGAGTACATTTTCAGATGATTCTTTTAAATGTTTTTAATAGAAAAAAAGATGCTCTTTCTAATGATGTATTACTCATGCATGCAGTTTTATTGCTTCTTGAGATATCTTTGATGTCTCAAGTAGCCCCCGGAAAACCTGCAAAAGGGGGCTACTTGAGACATGTGTAATAAATCTTCTAATTTGTTTGTTTTTCACAGAATGCGTAATTATAAGAGAAAATTAGGTGCTAGGAAGTATAGGGATTATACTCCGGAAGATTTAGCTGAAGCCGTTCAAGCTTGCCGTGATGGGATGTCGCTCAGAGATGCTGAAAGTGCTTATGGAATTTCAAGAGCAACATTGAACAGAAAATTGCGTCAGCAGCACATGAGTACACCTGGACATCCAACTGCCTTTTCAACAGAAGAAGAATTGATGATCAAAGATTGCATTGTCCTGGTTTCAAGCTGGGGATTTCCAATGACGAAAAATGATTTGCGGCACTTTGTGAAGGATTATTTGGATAGAAAAAACGTCACAATAACAGCTTTTCCAAATAATTTGCCCGGATCTGGTTGGGTTGATTCGTTTTTGAAAAGAAACAAAGATTACTTAAGCACTCGCCTGGCAAACAACATCAAAAGAGCAAGAGCAAATGTTGGTCCAGAAGATATAAAAGTCTACTTTGACAATTTGTCCGAAACTTTGAAAGATATTCCGCCTGAAAATATATTCAACTATGATGAAACCAATTTATCGGATGATCCAGGTCGGAAAAAAGTGATTGCAAAACGTGGTGCAAAGTATGTGGACTTGGTTCAAAATAGTACAAAAGCTTCAATTTCGATCATGTTTTGTGGATCAGCCAGTGGCCATATGCTTCCACCCTACACAGTTTACAAAGCCGAAAACATGTGGAATAGCTGGTGCACCGGAGGACCAAGGGGTTCACGTTTCAATCGGTCCAAAAGTGGTTGGTTTGAAGGCCCCCATTTTCAAGATTGGTTCGAAAAGATATTTTTGCATCACACCAGAAATCTTGCTGGTGATAAAGTATTGATTGGTGACAACTTATCTACTCACTTTAATTCCGAAGTTTTACGAAGTGCCAATGAAAACCATGTCAAATTCGTCTGTTTGCCACCCAACTCCACGCACATGTGCCAACCCTTGGACGTGGCATTTTTTGGTCCATTGAAGAAATATTGGCGAGCAATTCTTGAAAACTTCAAAAGAAATAATCCGAAGATGGCCAATTTAGCTAAAGATTCGTTTCCTAATTTGTTGAAGGAGCTTATGGAGAAAATCTTTGTCTGTGGACAAGAAAATATGAAAAGTGGTTTTAGAGCCTGTGGAATTTATCCATTCAATCCTGACCAAGTATTGAAACGATTGCCTGATTACAATCCACAAGAAAAAGATGGAGAAGCGAACAGTTCAATTATGAGCCAATCATTGATCAGTGTTTTGGAAAGCTTGAGAAGAGAAAAAAAAGAACGCCGCATTGTCAAGAAGAAGAAGTTGAACGTTGAACCTGGAAAAAGTGTTGTTGTTGACAACTCTGAATCTGATGATGACTTGCCAGGGCCTTCTAATCGTTCAAAGAAAGCTCCTATTTTGGAATCAAGTTCTAATGAAAGTGAAAGTGAATCTGATGAAGAATCTCAGGAAGATGAAGATCAGGCCATGGTTCAGGATCAAAATGTCTACATTGAAGAAATCAAAGATATTAACAGTTTAAAGTTTGGTGACTGGATTGCTGCAAAATATGAAGAAAAATGGTTTTTAGCCATCATTGAACAAGAAGCAAAAGAAGACCTCGTCTGCTTGAAATTTATTCATCCACATGGCCCAAAAACAAAATTTCAATGGCCAACTAAAGAAGATTTGTTGTGGGTAGATTTGGAAGCTTTAATTGGAAAATTGAAGGAGCCACCAATGCCTCAAGGCCGGTATTTTGTTATTGCTCAGGAAGTTTGTAATTACATTCAGAATTTATTATCAGAAATTCACTGATTTGTTTACTGTTATTTTTCTCGTCACTATATTTTGTTTGCTAAAATGTAAAATTGTTTTTTCGTCATTATATTCAAGTGAAAAGTTGTGAAATGTCTTAGGAGTGCATTAAATTTTTTTTAAGAACCTTTTGGTGTCTCAAGTAGCCCCTTAGTAGATTAACTTGATCATTTCCATGCATTCATCTACGTTTTTCAGGAGGTGTCTCAAGTAGCCCCAACCTGGGGGCTACTTGAGACACCAACATTATTTTAAAAAAAAAATTTCTGTTTGATCTGGGATTTTACAACTTTATGGGTGCTTACAGTAACCATTTATGCATCTTTAAAAAAAAAATTATGTAGATATGTTGAATATTGATATTACAGCATTACTTTTTGTAAAGCAATGACGTGAAATTCGTCTCAAGTTCTACGGTACATAATCCGTCATCAATACCAAATTATTGGTAAACATAACTAATCGTTTACAATGTAATTCCATTGCCACGGAAGAGCTATACGTGGTTTCATAAAATATTCGGATAAATAGTTTCTCAAAGTTTGCGCATTGGATCATCCATCAACAGTAATCGGTTCTTCACCATTTGCATGGATGTTTGGTAATATTTCGTGAGTCTTGATCTTCTTTCTATAGCAAACTCTGTTGAATATGGAATTCCTTCTCGTTTACGGACATAATTGTGAAGAATACAAACTGCGCAAATTATATTATTCACAGGTTTTATTGTTTTACAATGAATTGCATTCAGTAAAACTTGAAAGTTTTCTGTCATTATTCCAAAGGCACACTCAACGACTTTACGACCTCGACTTAATCCGTAGTTAAATATTCTGGTCTTGTTGTTTAGTCTCCGTTTTGGATAAGGTCGCATAAGATTTTTCCGAAGCGGAAATGCTTCATCACCAACAAAGTAATACGGAAAACTTTGTTGCGTTTCATCATTAGGTTTCATCTTGATTCCGGTAAATCTAGTTGTTCTTTTAACCACCTGCCCATTCTCGACGTTTGGAAAATGTCTCTATTTCTACCAGCATAGCCTGTTTTTATCACAGCCATTAAAACAGTGAAGTGAAACAATTTGTAATTAAAATTTTCGGATCCGCTTCCAAAAATTTTTTGTATTCTGATATCTTTGCCATCAATAGAACTTAAGCAATTTGGGAGATTCCACAATTGCTAATAGCGGTCTGCTAATGCTAGCCACCGATTCTTATCCGGCATTGGCATATATTGTTTCTGCAAACTTTTCCAAATAGCATCTAATAAACTAACTGTATCTAATAATACGGAATTTGGCCAACAAATCTATGATCATTTTTTTATTCTAGTGAGCAAATGTAAACAGAAGTGGCAAAATGTGCGAACAACTTTTGTGAGAAACTTGAAGCCCGCTGCAAGTGGATCAGCGGTAAAAACCAAAAAGCCATATTATTTAGCAGAACAATTGCAATTTGTATTGCCATTTGTGAAGCCAAACGCACCTGATAGTGATACCCAGGGAAATGTACCGCCACCTTCTGAATAGAGCTTTGAGCACGAAAGCGAATGCACTGAAGAAAATATTAAAAACCAAAATGACACCGAACATGAGGACACTGAAACTGAATTGGTGTCACATAGAAACACTGGGGGCGCAACGCAAACTTTACAGACAATTGGAAATGGTGACACACAGACGACTATCAGAACGACTAAAAAGAAGGCAACCAAAAGAAGAGCTGAATTACCCGATGCTCATAAAACATTTATAGACTTTTGCGAATGTCGCAAGAAGAAAACTGACGATGAACCGAATAAAATGTTTCTATTGAGCTTGGTTCCGTAAGTGAATGAAATGAATATTTTACAAATTAGACGATTTAAACGAGAGGTTTTAAATTTGATAGATAATATTTTAGAAGAAAGACCAGTATCAGTAGCCTCAACAACCAATATTCGTGGCCACCCTTGGCCAACGCTATCGTGCCTGAATCTGCGCCATCATTTAGCGGCAGCGAAAACTGCTGGCTGGAAAGAACCACCACCAGAATGACTTCGCCTGCGCAATCATCTACATCTAGCGATAGCAACTATTTGGGACCTTGGACTTATTTATAACTTGATATATTATAAATTGATATATATATTTTAAATATATATCAATTTATAATAAATCAGACATTCTGTAAAATGCTCTGAACTTCACGTGGTCCTCCGAAAGTTCTTTGGCAGCAACAAAGATTCTTTTTTGTTTATTATTTTCAATGTGTACCCACCATCTGCTTGGTTTAGTTTTCCATATCGTAAATACCAGTACCATTTTTCAAATTTTCAATATTTTCAAATTTTCAAAATGGAGTAAATCTGCTCCACCAGCACATAGAATTCGTAAACATAACATAGTTGCACATCTTCCTGGGTGCAAGGGCCCGACAAAAAATGTAAAAGACCTGCTCCAAATTTTTTAACTATTTTTTGACGATTGGGTCATTGAAATGTTGATTCAAAATACTAATATATACATCGAAATAAAAGTAGCATCCAAATTTGGGAGATCTCGAGATGCAAAACTCGACATAATGTCAGGTATATTACGTTCATCTCATTTGAACTTCAAAGACTTATTTTCTGATAGTGATATGGCCAGCCAGTTTTTTATTTCTGCAATGAACTATCAGAGGTTTTTATTTCTACTCCGTTGCATTAGATTTGATGATATTAATATTTGCAACGAGCGTTGTCAAGTAGATAAATTAGTACCTATTCGTGACTTTTTTGGCAACATTGTATCTAAATGCAGTACTTTTTTCTCGCCCTCGGAATATGTGACTATTGACGAACAAATGATAGGATTTAGAGGAAAATGCGGATTTCGACAATATATTCCGTCTAAACCAAACCTTTATGGAATAAAAATTTGTACAATGTCGCATGCCAAAAACTTTTACACCATCAATGTAATTATGCATAAATTCAGTACAAAATTTGTGGGGATGATAGAAACCCTCATCTGCTCGACTGTGCAAACAAGGGGGAGATTTATATGAACTCGTCCAGGAAAACTTAAACCATTATATCAATAAGCCAGCATCGGTGGTATTGAAAGCAGTTTCAAGCAGATAAAAATGTGCAGTTACTTCAATGTCATAATTCCAGTTCTGCCAGTGTTCTACTCGATTCAAACAGAGGCCCAAAAGTATGCTGATTAAAGACCTGCACAAATATACAAAAAAAATTATACAGAAATATCGATCATTAGAAATAAACTCCAAGAACCAAACCGAAATTTTATAAATTAACAGAAGGGAAATCACATATAATAAGGTACATATAAAGTTGAATTCGTCAGACTACGAAAAGGCTACAGGCAGTACGGCTCGCCAACTTATCCGTAGCAGGTGAAAGTCATATCCTGGCCTGACAGAAAAACAAGCTCCAAGAAACTAACGTCATTAAAGAAAAATCAAGAGATACAAAATGATTTTATTTAACCTTTATGAAAAATCAATAAATTAATCTAAATGAATTACACTCGGTAATCATGAATGGATAAACCTTAGCCGTTATCACTTGAATCTTCTTGGTCACCTGGTTGTTCTTTATTTTTGTTATGGGTTTACATCTTGGACGTATCTGGACTTGTTCCATGTGTTTAAGCACCTACGAATGATAAATTATGCTTTAATTTTATGTAAACTGCTAACTTTATGGAAAGTAAATAAAAACACACCTATTAGTACTGCAGCTTTAGTTTACTACATGAGGTGAAAAGTCCCGGGACTAGCAATGAAAACATTTGTCAAAAAAAAATTTTTTTTGTTTGTTCCTTTCCAGAGTGATGCACTGATTCCAACAGCTGTACTCCTTACTTAACCCTTTGCGGTCATCCAAAACAATACGGTGCATTTCTTTTATGTTCTCTGGAGTCACTGTTTCAATTGAACTTCCAGAATGTGCACCATCATCGGTGTTCGTGCGATGGCTTGTGAATTAAATGCTTAATTAAAGCTAAATTAAATGCTTACTTAAAACGCGAAACTCTGTTTGATCCACTATTTGTACACAATCAAAAATAGCGTCACTTACATGACCACAACTCAAACAAATGGTCGAGTCATGTCATGAAACTTTGATAGCAGTCTTTCCAAGATCAGTACTAACAGAACATTATATGAATATTTAATTGATAATGCCATCCAGTAGAGCGTCCCGCGTCTTTTCACTTCATGGAAATAGGAAATAAGAAGTCTGTAATGGAAGGTAGAAGAAATACAACTTACAGTATTATCAGATTCCCTTCTTATCCCAGCAACAATATCAATTGCAAATGTCTGATGTACAAATGTCTTCGATAAGCATACCTTATACGCTTCAGCTTGTGCATATCTCACATTGTATCATCCAACTCGAACAGCTCAATGTTCGAGTTGGATGATACAATCGTCGTCATTGACTGGATTCCAATCCAAATCAAATCCTCCTCTCCTTGATGTGAAAAGTATTGTTGTTCCATCCAATCTAAAAATATTGATCAAAGAGTTTAGTACAAAAGAAACAATTCAGTTTTCAACTTGCACAAGAAAATTCAAACTACAAGTCTAAAGTGACAACCGTAATATCACAAAAAACAAGTATTTGTAACTAAAAACACATACCGAAGAAAACAAAAGCAGAGATTTTGCAAACCCAATTTCTAAGACTGGAATGCATTGATAGGTAAATTAAAAAATGAAAAAGAAAATGAGCTGTACATAACAATATCCAGCAAGGCATATATATTTTTAAATCTCCAGAATATCATTTATTTATTTTCTTTGATTTCTCCCCCACTTTTAAAGATAACAAAGTTAAATAATGCCACCATTACACCAAAACCGAAAAGTTTATGCTCAATGCACGTTTCGCTAACCAAGTTAGCTTCATCAACAGCGACAAAAGATTACTTTTGATGGGTTATATGGGTTCAAATCACCAAATTAAGAACTTCGCTTCCATATAGAATAAGTGGATCGTTCACACGATCTTGCCCCATTAACATTCGTTAATAAATGACAAGATCACCAATATTTAAAACAAATTTGAAGTATTGGTCGAATTGCAGTCAACTTTCCCGTGTATATTAGACCAAAACAGCTACAATTAAAATACATGGTAAAGAATACAAAGGAAAATCAATATAGATTACATTAGAATGCAATACTTTAAAGAAATTATAATGGGAAAACACTAAAAAAACTTTAAAGTGGATTACTTAAATTTAGAGTAACAAAACACCTAAGGAGAACAGTAATGAATAGAAAACTTGGCTTGAACCTGTCTGTATCACGGTTCCAGCTCGAACCTGTAGAGCCACCGAGAGCAAGCAACAAAATCTTGAATGTATAAAAATATGATAGCAATTCACTAAAATCCAAAACTAAACAATTACTTTCATGCAATTTAAAACTACGGCAAAACATTCTGCCCACCAAATATACACATATTTTCCAAAAGTAACAGAACTCAATTCATAGGTAGGGCAGAGAGTTTCACCAAATGTCTCTTGACCAAACCCATGGTCGCTCTGACTGCAGTAACCCTACATAAGCCATCCGACCCATGAGGCAACACTACTACTTTACCCAAACTCCACTTTAAAAGAGGAAGAAGTTCATTTTTTATCAAAATGATTGTGGCTATCTCTATTTTGGGTATCTCGGAATGCAACCATTTAGTCTTTTGCATTAACGTATGAAGATCTTTGTTGGCCGACCTTTTCCAAAAATCTTGATTCATTCTACCTAACAGCTGCCATTAACTGAAACAATTTAGAGACACTTTCGATACCTCTTGTTCTGGTATTGCTGATAATGGCTCTAACGTTAGAAACTACCTTGATGTCAATACCTGCAAATCGTTTGGATCAGAGCTAAGTCGACACAATGGTCCAAAGCTCAGAACAACTTCTATCTGGGTAAAAGTAATACTCAACTCTTCAATTGTTAATACTTGTTTTCTATCGATACAAACAAAATGCGATTTCACTTATCTTACACCAG
>JAWQRM010000280.1:0-24970 GCA_033557675.1 Coptodactyla brooksi
TTCCTGATATAGGCTTGCAAAATGGCAACTCTTCAACTATTGTCACTCCCTTACAGAATCTGGTGTAACATCAAATTAAAATCGTTACTGCTGTCGGTTGCTTCATCAAGTTGTACGGCAAATAATTTTCCAACTAGCTCGGATTCAAGCTGGTGCTGAATACCCACGGACATATTGTTAATTCTTCAGAAAATTGTATCGTCAGACAGAGGAATATTCTTGAGTTCTTTAGAGTAGTTTTCACCAGGCATTGTCTCTACCATGTCTATGGCAGGTGGTAAAATGTGTGTCTCCGCAATCACGTGTGGCTTCTTGCATTTGGCTATTTTATAAGCTACTTTGTATGATGCCAATAAACCTTTGTCATTTATTGTGACAGATTGTTGTGGAAATTTGACGTCTGTTTATCCAATGTTTTCAGTTTCTCTGCAAAACATTCACAAGGCTTTTTCACATATTCCATGCGCAAAGCTTCTATGTGCCCCTTCAAATTATCAGGCTTCACACTGCCTACTGCCAACATTTTTAGGCAAATAACACATTGCAATTTTTCTTCACCACTTATTTGAATGCTTGTAAAATCGAAGTTTAAGTATGCTTGGTCATATTTTCGTGTTTTGGGTTTTGTAACAGAGTTAGCACCGATACTGGACGTTCTCAATGAAATAGAAGCTTCTTTGTGCTTATGTTTACGTTTATTTCCAATTAAAAATTCATCCATATTTACTAAACGTAAACATAGCAATGCAATGCCTCCGCTTTTACACGCAGTTGCGTATTTTCATTCCAGAAAGTTCATGATATATCAGTATCTATCTGTTGCGAATGTTCAGGTAAACGTTGTGTCACTTTCTAACACATGCTTTAGAAAATAACACAACACTTACCTGGTTACAAACAGTTATTCGCGAAAAATCACCTAATCATCTCAGTATTACATGCTTTGTGTTCATCTATATTATGCAGGGGCGCAGGATTATTTAAGGCAAAAAAGAGGTGGTGCGAAATATGAAAGTTTGAGAATCGCTGGCCTACAGTATATCTTGTACATAATGTGATAGAACACGTGTATACCTTTTTCTGTACGTAAGACATCATCTTGCAAAGAATCATTTAACCACGGCACGTTCTGCTTGAGCTGCTCTATAGTGCGAATGTGCTTTTCCGGATGTGACGTGTTGGTTGTGAATGGCCTCATCGTACTGGTCATCGTTGGAATTGTTGTAGAGGGCAGTAAAGTAGTAAAGAGTAGAGGTGTTGTAAGATATTCATCCATCTCGTCATTTAAACCTGGAGGCACTGTTCCCAAGTAAATGCGATTTATGAAAAACATTTAAGTTTGATAGAGATTTAACAAAGTAGATCATGAAACTATCATGCAACAAAGTTAAGTATTTTAAGTTCGATCATTTTAATTTGAAAATGGATAAGAACATATTTTGCAAAAACAGAATGTATGTAAACACATACATTTTTACAGTTGGACAGGAGGCGAATCCCTCAGTGAAGTACCATAAAAAATAAAGAAAATTCTTTTTTATGTATAAGAAATATTGAGTATTTTTGCAATTTGCTAGAGCGATAAATATTATTGTCAAACTCAATGTGTTCAAACATCGGTAAAGCAAAACTTTCACTTCGAATTATTATGTTATTTGGAAAAGTTACAAATGGCAAAGTCAAGTGTGTATTGCGAACATTAATCGGCTTTGGCAAAAATCACGGCATTAATAAAAACGAAAGTATTCAAAGTAAGATTTGAATAACACTTTTTAACAGTCTTACAATTTTGCTTTTATATTTCTATTTGAAGTTAATGAAATATTAAAGGAAACAGAAAGGTTTAAGTAAAATTTTTTAGCAAGATTTGATTAATTTTATATTATGAACGATTTTAGAACAATTGCATTTCTGCTCTTGGTTGAAATGTTATTCTACCTTTTAAATGTTTTATTTTTAAAGTTTCCATGTTACATCTATTGGAAAAAGCAAAGTTTCGAATTGCTGGAGTCCCAATGTGTACTTTTTCCTTCACAAGACTTTTTTATCAATAATAGGGAAGTTTTATTAACTATCAAAGAAATTATCTTTTATACTTTGAAACAAAATAATAAAAACAACTTCTTTGATATAAGAAAATCATAATTTGATGCGCTTTGTAGTTACTATTTAATTGTTTATTATTTTTTTCTGAATCACTACACATAGTAAAAAAAGAATTTAAACACTTCATGTCGGAAAAAAGTTAAATTTGACAGCACAAAAAGCATTGTTTCATGAATATTATTTAGTTGAATTTTGAAATATAAGAATTCTAAATCAGTTATAAGCGTCATGACTATTAATAAAGTGTCTTGGTAATAGTTTTAACTGTATAAGTTATCAACTTTGTTAATGTGATGTGCTCTATGTAATTATTATCTAATTCTTTATTAATTTTTATTGAATCACTACACCTAGTAAAAAAGAATTTAAATACTAAAATGGGAAGTTGAATTAGAAATCTATCAAATTATTCTAGATTAATTTGATGTATTTGCTATGGCAACATTGTAAAAGTTTTTTGGTATAAAAATTGCAATTTTATGATTTGGGAAAACAAAAATTCCATCATTTATTAAGAATAAAGGCGGATGCTTTAAATAAATTGTTTTGTTAACAATTTTAAACGTATAGGTTGTCAAGTTTGACCACTCGTAATATAAATCCTATTTCAAAGTGAAAAAATTGTTATTTCATGGATATTATGTATGATTATTACTAAGCTGAATTTCAAAATATATAAAAAAAAACGTGACTATTTGAACAAGACGACAATAATTTGTTTTTGTTAATGTTCAATGATAGAAAAAATAAAGTTGTGTATAATTTTGTTTTATTAAAGACATCGATTTTATTGTTTTGTTTTGTTTTTATTTTGTTTTGTTGTGCTTCAAAGTACAAAACACAATTTTTTTCAGTTAATAAAGGCTTCCTACCATTGATAATCATTTTTAATAATCTCTTTTATCTTACATACAAAAAGGTACATACTGGAACCCCACTAATTTTAAACTTTGAATTTAAATGACAATTTTCTTGTTTGTGTGGATTTATATAAGCTGCTTGTGTACTTTTGGCTACACATTTATATTTTTTGACAACGGTACAAATAAATGAAATAACTTTAGGGCTTTATATCACAGAATACATTAAAACTTCTATTCTTTTCATGTTGCTACTTTCTAAAGTGTCTTTCTACACAACACGGACCCTTTAGATAAAATTGTTTTGTTCACAATTTTAAGTGTATAGATTGTCAAGTATGACCACTCGTAATAGAAATAGAATTCCAAAGTGAAAAAATTGTTATTTCATGAATATTATTTATAATTATTATTTAGCTAAATTCGAAAATAAAAAAAAATTCGTGACTACTTGAACAAGATGACAGTAAAACTAGGATTGTTTTTAATAATCTTGAACGATAGAAAAAATGGGAGTATATGTTATTTTTTTTTATTGAAGAAACTGATTTTATTGCTTTGTTTCAAAGTACAAAAGATAATTCTTTTGACAGTTAATAAAAATTTCCTATTATTAATAATGATTTTTAAGGTCTTATCTACAAAAGGGTACATACTGGGACTCCACCAATTTTAAACTTTATTTTAAATTGCAATTTTGTTGTCTGTATGGATTTATGTAAGCTACTGGTGTATTTTTGGCTACACATTTATATTATTTGACAACGGTACAAATAAATGAAATAACTTCAGGGTCTTAAACCACAAAATACATTAAAACTTCTATTCTTTTCTGGTTGCTACTTTTTAAAGTGTCTTTTACATTTCATTTTTACACATCTACTGTGGAGTAATAATAGATAATATGTCTTACCAATTTGGAAAGCAGCAATGCGAAATTGTAGAGGTGATTCTACAGCAGCATTCTTGTTCGTCTGATCCCCAGCTTCCAGATCGACGTCTGCCGTAGTGTTGGGCTTGACGACCACCAGTGAACTGACGGGTGTGACAAACGAATACTTCAGGGCGATGTCCAGAGCCTTCTGTTCGATCTCCTTCGCGTTCTCCGCGATCTCCTTCTCCTCGAGCAGCTGCTGTATCGTCAGGTACGCCCACATCCGTTCCAGCTTCGCGATCGGCCTCTTCACTTCTGGTACGAAGTCTATGGGGCCGTGCGCGCCATGAGCCGACACCGTAGGCAGCGTCGGAAATTCTTTATCTGCAATTACATGGAAGAACCGATAAACGAACACGTTCTCTTTCAATTTTTAACGACCGACCTATTTTTCCGGTAACAACAATCTCCGATCCGTTAAACATTATCGGGAAGGTGGTTTTCGTAACCTCTGTTGCATCTGACACGTACTTAAACGTAACGTTGTTCATGATGGGGGACGATATGAGGCCGTAGAAGTCTTCGAGCTGCAGCGTCGCGTCCGCACCCTCGTAAATATGTCTCGAGAACCCGTGGTTTTTCAGCGATAGCTTCTGAAGTAAGTTTCGGTCGGCGTCGCTGCCGAACGACAGGCAGTAAATGGGGGTTTTGTACACGTTCTGTTCGGAAACGGCCCCGATAATCCTTTGGGGATTGGTAATGCCGACTGTTGCATCCCCGTCCGTTAAGAACACTATCAACGGTTGCGGGTCGTTCTCTTTTTGAAGGCTGACGATGCGCAATGCCACTTTGAGAGCATCAGCGATGTTTGTACCTCCGCCTGCGTCTAATTTACTTATTTTCTGTTTCGCCTTGTCGACGTTGGACGGGGTAACGTCGTAGCTCGTTGGAAACGTTATTCCCTAAACAAAAAATGGTTAACCGGATAATAATTTGCAACCCGTCACATCTTACATCGATATTTTCGGTGGGTACGTGTCCCCAAGGTGAGATGTCCTGCGTGGGATACTGTACGTGATTGTTTCCATTGATATCTAAAACTTTCACGTTTGAATTGAATTCTATTAAGGAGAACTTATCGTTCGGTTTCAGCTCCTTCAATATTTTGTTCATGGCGTCCTTAAGTTGCTGTATTTTCGTTCCGTACATGCTCCCGCTCGTATCAAGGATAAAGAGCACAGTTTTCGGCAAAGCCTCCATGACTGGTGGTGCAAAGAAATGGATGAAATAACCGTCTTCTAATAGAACCTACAAATTGATTGCGTATTTGCTTATTTCTGGAGAAAATTGCACTTTAGCTTTTTTACATGTACAGTATCTATGTTATTAAGTCATTTTCTTATAAAAATACTTTTGTTTATCTTTAAAAATACCCAAGATATTGAAGGAAAGGTCTCTTGTTTATGTGAATTAATTTTCAAATTCAAGTTTTTATAATAACCACACGCGATTTTATCGCATTCTTAAAGTGGGTTGAAAATCCTTTAAAAGGGTACCAAACACCAACAGGCTAGTTTTAAAAATAATTGAGATATTAATGAAAACGTGAGTTTCAAACAATTGACAATTGGCAAGTAAAACACCTCTATTTCTTGAGGATCCTTCGAGGTAACCCCATCACGTTTGGTGTTGTTTTAAAGAATTTCTAATAAGGATTTAATTAAATTGATTTTCAAACTTAAGTTTTTATAATAATCATGTGTGGTTTTATGGTGTTCTTAAAGTGGGTTGAAAATCCTTTAAAATGACACCAAACACCAGGAGGTTATTTTTTAAAATACCTGAGATATTAAAGAAAATGTCTTTTTAAAATAATCAGCAGGTAAAAACTTCAATTTCTTGACGATCCTTTGAGATAACCCTGTCTTCTTTGGTATCATTCTAAAGCTGTTTTAATAAGGATTAACAATATTTAAGAATCACTCAAAAAAACTGATTTTCTAAATTAAGTTTTTATAGGAATTATGTGTAATTTTATTGCATTTTGAAAAAGTGGGTTGAAAATCCTTTAAAACAACGCCAAACCCTGAGAGGCTATCCTTAAAAGTAGCTGAGATATTAATTGAGATTGTCAATTGTTCTTCTTGAAACAACTAGCAATCAACAGATAAAAACTTCGATTTCCTGATGGTCCTTTAAAGTAACCCCATCGTGTTTGGTGTCGTTTTAAAGCATTTTTAATAAGGATTAAGAATGTTTAAGAATGATCTACTTAGCACGTACCTCCCCTCCGTTTTTACTGCGTTCAACATCATATTCCACTATAAATTGTCCCGACAACCCTTCCTTAACGTTCTCATTCAGCAATTTCGCCAACTCCTTCTGCCTTTTAACGGTGGGTTTGAAGGTGACGTGCGCCGAAGTCTCGTTTATGACTTCCACCCTCGCTCTGGGATCCAGGTCCCCGCTCACGTCCCTTATATCGTTGCCCGAACGGATCGGGGGCGCGTGCACGAATTTCAACGGCAAACTCTCGTTTATGCGCACATCGACAAACAGATCCTCGACGGGCTGCTTCGGGTGTATGTTGATGACAAGCTCGTACTTGTTGTCCCTCCTTTCGAGCAGTTGCTCGTAAGTCAGGTGAAATGTCGCTTTGCTGGACGGCTCGACGTTGACCGAAACCGTGAACCGGTTCGAGTCCCTCGCGCTTGCGGCGACGTGCGCGGCCCCCAAGCCGCTCTCCAGGGCTTGACGATAGATCTGCTTCGCCTGCTCCTTCTCCTTGACATAGGCCGCGTAATCCTTTCCGTCGATGGTCATCACGAACTTCGAGATGAACGCCTTGTCCGGTAGGATGACGGCGAAGACGGCCTCCTGCGCGCGCTCGCCCACGTTTCGAACCTTGCTCGTGACGAGCGTTTGCGCGTACCTGTTCGTCACGTTCGACTCGATCCTCATCGCGTAAATCTTCGGTATATGAGATGGTAGTTCTCCGATATCGTCCGCGATGTCGTTTTCCTTCGCGAAACGCGCCACCCTGCGGTGACGCGGGTCTTTGGCGATCACAAAACCCTCATCGTAGGCGCCAAATGATAATGTGCAGAAAAGTACACAGGTAAGTAACGTTAAAAGTAAGTTGAGGCCCATTATTCGTTATGTGGATGTTCTAAAAATTCTAACGAGAAACGGTAACCAAATTATCATCTTGTTTCGAGTTTTGTTTGTATAAAAAGGTCAAAGTGTCTTAAAATTACTGCTCAGTATTAAGAAAAATTTTATTATTTTAATCTGCTCATTTGTATGAAAAAGAAACGAGGATACAGAAAAATTTCGATATTAACAAATTAAAATAAGTTGTTCAGCTATTTACTCACCTAGCAAAGTATTAAACTATTGAATTAACATTCCAATCTCGTAGACTGTAAGATTACAAATAAACAAGAATACCTTCACCTGTAGATAAAGTCATTATCCCCACTTTGTTTTCTTTTGGGAATTACCATTTCCAGCAAGTTCCAAGAATAATTAAGACTAGACGTCCCCAACCTTTCTAAGAAACTAGCGTTGTTATTATTCGCTTCCACTATAAATCGGTTTTTTAAGCTATGCTCGTCCCATAAATTTTATTAATAATATTGAAAAATTTTAATGATTCGCACTTTAACTTCATTTTATTTAAATTTTAACAAATGTTACATTAACTATTATTTTACATTAATTGTAAAGTATTGTCCACAAAACTTTACACAGCAACTTCGATTCTTTAATTGTTACAGTTGTCATAAAATTTATTGAGAATCGATTGAAATTGCAATTTTGCATCATCAAATTCGCAACATTAACAAAACCTTTAAGGGATTATCATTTCCAGCAAGTTCGAGGAATAATTAAGATTAGATGTCCCCAAACCTTCCAAGAAACCAGCCTTATTAATATTGTTTCCACTATAAATCTATTTTTTAAACTACGCTCTTTGTGTAAACTATTAATAATATTCAAAAATTGTAATGATTTGCATTTTAGCTTTATTTTATTTAAATTTCAAGAAAAATATTACGTTAATTAACAATGTTGCCCTTAAAACTTTACATAGCAACTTTGATCAACATTATAATTATGACGTTCGCCTGTTAGACATAACCTAATTATGATTCAAATGTCTAGGTTAGATCAGTTCACTCGAGATTACATTGACAAATAACCGTAACAGTTCTTTAATTATTAAGGTTGTCATAAAATTTATTGAAATTCAATTAAAATTACAATTTTGCATCATCAAATTTGGGTCAGTAACATAACCTTAAATAGGTAACCTTGAAAGGCACCGTTGCCAACCTTCACGTACAAAAGGAAAACTTGCTTATCTACAATAACCGCATTTCTAACTGGGAAAACCTCAATTTATTATTCTCGGCGAACAAAAAATAAACAATTTTTTTATCGATAACTGAATTCAGTTGAAAAGTGAATTCACTTGAAAATGACGGAAATCGATACGCGTCGTAAACCACATCAACAAAATGTTCCTCAGAACAGGATAGTAACAAAAGAACAATACATTAATAAGACGAAAGAAAAGGTTATCAACCAAGTCAAGAATCTTTATTTTATTTAGATTTGAACAAAAATACTACATTAATTAACAATGCTGTCTATGAAACTTTGCACAGTAACTTTTGTTTCCTAAACATAACCTAATTGCGACTGAAATGTCAACTAGGGTAAATTCGATTTGTTTCACGACAAGGCTAATGATTCTTTAATTATTATAGTTGTCATAAAATATGTTGGAATTTGAGAATCAATTGAAATTACAATTTTGCATCATTAAATTAACATTAGTAATGTAACCTTAAATAAACGACCTTGAAAGGCATCGTTGCCAACTTTCACGTACAGAAAACAATCTTGCTTATATTCAATAACATAACTTCTAACTGAAAAAATTTCATTTATTATTTTCCACGAACAAAAATGAATATAAGCAATTTTTTATCAATAACTGTAACTTCATTTTATTTAGATTTTAACAAAAATGTTATATTAATTCACAGTATTGCCCATAAAACTTTCCACAGTAACTTCGATCAATATTGTAGTAACGACGTTTGTTTGTTAGACATAACCTAAGTATGATTAACGTGTCTACCGAAGGATAGTAACGAAACACAAATACATCAATAAAACGAAACAAGGTTATGAATAAAGTCAAGAATTTTTATTCTATTTAAATTTTAACAAAAATAATACATCAATTAACAATACTGCCCATGAAACTTTGCAGGGTAACTTTGATCAACATTGCAATAATAACAGTTTGTTTCTTACACATAACCTAACTGAGACCGAAATGTCAACTAAGGTATATTTAATTTGCTGTCTAGGTTGGCTCACTTCACTCAAGATTACATTGACAAACAACCTAATTTTGACATTGCTGTCTTAAAACAAAGGAATTATCACAATTCGTTATTTTAAGACAACTCTAATAATAGTGAAATTATTATAATTGTCATAAGATTTATTGAAATTTATTGAGAATCAAGCGAAATTCCAATTTTATATCATTAAATTAAGATTAGTACTGTAACCTTAAATAAACGACCTTGAAAGGCATCGTTGCCAACTTTCACGTACAAAATAATAGTTTCTGAATTAGAATAAAATTATTTTAGAAATTGTAACAAAATACCTATAACACACAAAATGATTTCAAAACGATTTTGAATCAGAATTTAGAAATAAAACTAGGCAAATTATGGTGGATATGAAACAATCTCTTCTAGGGACATTTATGTGTACATTGTAATGGATGTTTAATTGAATTGTAAAGTTAACTAGAAAATATGTGTTAGCATTTTATAATTGATTTAGTTGGTTAAAATTCATCATAACTATTGCATTTAAAGCACATTTAATAAGGTTAAGGTATTTGTTTAAATGCATGAGTAAATGTAGTCCTAATGATGTTTAGGACAAATACGCAATCTTGGGAGATATGGTTAAGATAGTTACTTTTTCGTTTTCAACTTATAATTTAGTGCAAACTCACCACAGTATCCAAAGTAATATATAATTTTGCTTTAAATTTTTAATCAAATAACTGTTTTTTTATTAACATGGCTATATATGCACCAATTCAAATATTGATTTTCTTTTTTGTATTTTACACCTATGTTGGATACAGGGTCCTTTCAGTATATAAATTTTGAAAATTGAAGGTGATGTTACACTAAGATCGTATTCTAAGAAAACAAAATTTGTTTTTATCGTATACCATTTGATCTAATATTAGGACATATTATCTTTTGGTATATCCTCAAATTAGGACATATAGGTATAATATCGATTGTGTATACAGAGTCCATTCAAAAAGTAACTTTTTGCAATTGAAAGTGTCAATGTTTGACACTACGAAAATTTGAGATAATTTAGAAATGGCCATTAAAATTGTATGTTGATAGCAATTGACTTGTAATTGTAAGGACATAGATTTTGTATTTCAACATTGTTTAAGAAAATTAAAACTATTATCAAACTTTAAGTGATAAATATATTTTACATTTATACATAATTTGTTATAGTCACTAAAAGAAATAGATTATATAACTGTCAAAATTTGAGATGATAATACACTTTGATAGAAACATTTTACGCAAGGTTTATTCATTCTTAATAAGTTATAATGTAAAACAAAGAGTAATTAATTAGAGGAATAAAGGAATAATAAGTATAGTAACAATTTTATTATTTATATTCCAAGTTATTAATTTTCTGACTTGCCAAAAAAATAGAATGATTTAAATTGCTTAGCATTTGACAAAGATAAATTACTAATTTTTGTCATTACGTATTTAACGTTAAAAGCAGTTTGTATTTACAGACAAGGTAAGAAGATTTTGCATTTATAATGTGTTATAGTAACTAAAAGAAGTGAGGTTATGTAGCTGTCAAAATTTGACAGGTGACACATGAAGTTGAGGCTATGAATAAGTTTAAAATTCCACTTTTGACAGCTTCAAAACGAGGTTATATAACTGTCAAAATTTGACATGGTACGTGATATGCTTTAAAAGAATCATTTTAGGCAAGGTTTAAATGAAAGAAAAACAATATTTTTCGTATTAAAATATATATAACTGATAAAACTATTTTACATTGCTAAATAATTCACATAGTTTATATTCATTCTCACTAAATTATAATTTCCAATAAAGAGTAATTAGAGAAATAAACCGTATACAAATATAATGACAATTTTTATTATTTACACTTCAAGTTATTATTTTCCAACTTAGGAAAAAATACAATTATATAAATTGTTTAGCATTTGGCAGAGATTAATTTCTGATTAACATTTGTCAATGCAGATTTGACGTTAAAATCAGTTCATGTTTACAGAAACAAGATGAAAATATTTTACATTTATAATCTGTTAAGAGTAACTAAAAAGTGAGGTTGTATAACTATCAAAATTTGACAGTTAACCCTAAATGAACGGAAATGTTAGGTTATGTACCTGTTATGAATTTGACAGTTCCTGGATTTGAGGTTAAGATGTGTCATGTTTGATTGTAATCTACATTGACTAAAGCTAAGAAAATTAAAACAAATATTTCTAATTCACTGATGTAATTAAATTGTTCCAGTAATCAAAAAAAGTGAGGTTATATAACTGTCAAAATTTGACAGTTCGTAAACAAAGTTGAGGTTATAAATTAGTTTAAAATGTCACTTTTGACATCTTGATGAGGTTTTACAACTGTCAAAATTCGACATAATGAAAAATAGAAACATTTTAAGCCAAGGTTAAATTAAGGAAAAACAAAGTCTGTTTCTCGTATAGTTTATTCATTCTCAATAAATTATAATTTACACTAGAGTGATTAATTAGAGGAATAAAGTGTATAGCAATCTAATAAAAATTTTATTATTTACACTCCCAGTTATTATTTTCAACTTAGGAAAAAAATACAATTATATAAACTGTTTAGCATTTGACAGAGATTAATTTCTGATTAACATTTGTCAATGCCTATTTGACATTAAAATCAGTTCGTGTTTACAGAGACAAGATAAAAATATTTTACATTTATAACTTGTTATAGTAACTAAAAAAGTGAGGCTGTATAACTGTCAAAATTTGACAGTTAACCCTAAATGAACGGAAATGTTAGGTTATGTACCTGTCATGAATTTGACAGTTTCTGAATTTGAGGTTATGATATGTGTCATTTTTGACAACTGAATTACAGGTTATGTAGCTGTCTACCTTCATCTTTCAATTCCAGTAAAATAGTTTAAATTGTTATCTGCATTAACTAAAGCTAAGAAAATTAAAATTAATATTCTAATTCACTGATGTAATTAAATTGTTACAGTAATCACAAAAGTGAGGTTATATAACTGTCAAAATTTGACAGTTCGTAAAGTTGAGGTTATAAATTAGTTTAAAATGTCACTTTTGACATCTTGATGAGATTATACAACTGTCAAAATTCGACATGATGAAAAATAGAAACATTTTAAGCGAGGGTTAAATTAAGGAAAAACAAAGTCTGTTTCTCGTATAGTTTATTCATTCTTAATAAATTATAATTTACAATAAAGAGTAATTAATTAGAGGAATAAAGCGTATATAAGTATAATGACAATTTTATTATTTACACTCCAAGTTGTTAATTCTTCGACTCCTTAAAAATACTTGATGTACGATAGATTTGAAATGTTTTACGACAATCACAAGAACTTTTTTTTGCCACCGCGAAAAATAATACAATTATTTAAATTCTTTAGCACACCACAGAGATAAATTACTGATCAACTTTTGTCAGTATGTTTTTTAACGTTAAAAGCAGTTCGAGTTTACAGAGGCATTTCGAAGTTAACGTCGAGTTTCGCGTCCCTAGCTAAACTAACAATACTGGACAGTTTAACAGCTAAACGTGCCGCCTCGTCTAAATTGTCTACTGGCAGAATTTTCATTTCGGAACTTGCGATAATCACCTTCGCGTCGTCCACATTTGTACCTGCGAACAAGAATTGACAGTTGACTCTTACGAAGCCAGTACGTAAGGGTCATTTTAGGATTTACCTTGTAAACGACAAATAATTGGAATTTTCAGTTTTAAATCCTTCGCCGCGGCTACGATACCCTCCGCTATGACATCACACCTCATAATACCACCAAAGATGTTCACCAATATGGAATACACTTTCGGATCGGCAGTGATAATCTTAAAAGCTTCTTTGACAGCTGTGGCCGTAGCTCCGCCCCCGACGTCCAAGAAGTTAGCAGGTTGTCCACCATGTAAAGAAATAATGTCCATAGTAGCCATGGCCAACCCAGCACCATTGACCAAACACCCGATATTACCGTCCAACGCGATGTAATTCAAGTTAAACTTGGACGCCTGCACCTCCTTCTCGTCCTCTTGCGTCCAGTCGCGGAGCGCAAAGACCTCCTTCTGCCTAAAGTCAGCGTTATCGTCAAACCTTACTTTAGCATCGAGTGCATAGAACTTTTCCCCCGCGTCTTCCGCGTAAGGGTTAATTTCGATTAGGAGAGCGTCCTTCTCGCAGAACAGCTTGTACATGTTCATCAAGAGAGCCACCGTGTTGTCCATCTGCTTCTCTAGACCCACCTTCTTCACGACCTTCTGCGCCTGCTCCTTCGTTATGCCCCTCATTATGTCGATCGGCTCGTACGTAATCGCGTCCGGATTTTCCGCCGCCACCTCCTCTATATTCACCCCTCCCTGGGACGACGCGATCACTACAGGACCCTAAAAGAACGGAAATGTTAGGTTATGTGCCTGTCATAAATTTGACAGTTCCTGGATTTGAGGTTATGTTATGTGTCATTTTTGACAACTGAATAACAGGTTATGTAGCTGTCAAACTTCGACTTTATCTTTCAAATTCAGTAAAATCTTTTTAATTGCTATCTACATTAACTAAAGCTAAGAAAATTAAAACTATTATTCGAATTCACTAATATAATTAAATTGTTATAATAAAAAAAAGTCAGGTTATATAACTGTCAAAATTTGACAGTTCATACACAAAGTTGAGGTTATGCATTAATTTAAAGTGTCATATTTGACAGCTTGAAAACGAGGTGGTATAACTATCAATATTTGACATAATCCATCATACTTGAAAGGCATCGCTGCCAACTTTCATGTACAAAATTAATTCACGAAATTAAATACACAAAATAATTTCAAAACTATTTTTATTGAACAATAATTTTTAGGAATAATCAAAATTTAGAAATAAAACTACAGGCAGATTATGGTGATATGAAACAATCTCTTCTAGAGATATTTCTATGTACATTGTAATCGATGTTTAATTGAATTGTGAAGTTAACTAAAAAATGTGTTAGCATTTTCTAATTGGCTTAGTTGGTTAAAATTAATCATAGCTACTGCATTTAAAGCACATTTAAGAAAGCTAAGGTATTTGTGTAAATGCACTAGTGAATGTAGTCCTAATGATGATTAGGACACTATGGACACCAAAAGAACGGATATGTTAGGTTATGTACCTGTCATGAAGTTATGATATGTGTCATTCTTGACAACTGAATGACAGGTTATGCAGCTGTCAAACGTCGATCTTTCACATCCGGTAAAATCTTTTTAATTGTTACCTACATTAACTAAAGCTAAGAAAATTAAAACTAATATTCTAATGCACTAACGTAATTAAATTGTTATAATAATCAAAAAAGTGAGGTTATCTAACTGTCAAAATTTGACAGTTCATACACAAAGTTGAGGTTATGCATTAATTCAAAGTGTCATATTTGACAGCTTGAAAATGAGGTTGTATAACTGTCAATATTTGACATGACACGGCATACACTTAACAACATTTACATGTATAAATATAACTCGCATAGTTTGTTCCATTTTTAATAAATTATAACTTACAACAAAGAGTAATTGATTAGAAGAATAAAGAGTATATAAGTATAATAACAATTTTACTTTTTACACTGCAAGTTATTAATTTTTCGACTTAAGTAAAAAAGCCCATAAAATGCATAAGTTAAATCCACATTCTATTTTAATAGAAAATTAATTAAAAAGCAACATTGCAAAAATCAAATCTCATTTTTGACAATCAAAAGTGAATTTTGATATAGCTGTCAAAATTTGAAGCTACCATTTATAATAACTAATAATAACTAAAGAAAGTTCGACAAAAAACATTTTAGAATACATGCAGTAACGGAAGATTTTCATTTTTATTGAAATAAAAATCAAAACCATTTAAACCTGAGCTTATATTACTATTAAAATACAATTAAAATTATTCATATATTTGAGACTATCTATCTGGATTTAACAAATAGTTTAAGAAACTTTAAAATCACGTTCAGATAACCGAAATCGAAACTGAAGTTCTTTTTATCAGAGATAAGGGTGTAGTAATCGAAATTGTAATTAAAAGATAAGATATGTTGCAATATCGTCAATATCTATCGACAATATTGCATTTTTCGTTTACCATTACTCATCAGCCTACATTTAATAAACAGTAGTTTATTAAATGTAGGCTGATAGCCTCAAATGTATGAATAATTTTCTTAGGCTTTGCTTTAAAATCCTTTCTTAAAGTGAGGTTACATCCAAACTAACCCAACCCAATATTTTATGAAGTTTTACAATCAAAATCTGATGAATATTATAATAACCAGAAACAAAATTGCATACCAATGCATACCACCATGCATACCAATAAACATAACAAAAGTGTCTTTAATAGTAATTAATATTTAGTGAGGTTATATAATTAGCAAACTTTACAATTTTGTTTTAACGTTACAATTTTTCAGATCTTTTACAATTTTAAGGAGCTTTTTATCAGAAAAAAGCGTACAATACAAACGTTAAATCCGCATTCTAATAGGAAATTCATTAAAAAGTAAAATTGCAGAAAACAAAATGTCGCTTTTGGCAATCGAAAGTGAGGTTATATCCCTGTCAAAATTTGATGCTACAATTTTTCAGATTTTTTACAATTTTAAGCAGTTTTTTATCAAAAAAGTAACAAAATTACAAAGTAGAGATGTTAAATCCACATTCTACTTTAATAGGAAAGCAATTAAAAAGCGAAATTGCAGAAACCAAAATGTCAACATTGCAGAATGTCAATTTTGTCAATTGAAAGTGAGGTTATGTAACTATCAAACTTTCACTTTTACAATTTTTCAGATCTCTTACAATTTTAAGGAGCTTTTTATAAGAAAAAGCGTACAAAACAAACGTTAAATCCACATGCTAATGGGAAATTCATTAAAAAGTAAAATTGCAGAAAACAAAATGTCATTTTTGGCAATCGAAAGTGAGGTTGTATACCTGTCAAAATTTGATGCCACAATTTTTCAGATTTTTTACAATATTGAGCAGTTTTTTACCAAAAAAGTGAGAAAATTATAAAGTATAGATGTTAACTCCACATTCTATTTTAACAGGAAAGTAATTAAAAAGCGAAATTGCAGAAACCAAAATGTCAACATTGCAAAATGTCAATTTTGTCAATTGAAAGTGAGGTTATGTAACTATCAAACTTTAACGGTACAATTTTTCAGATCTTTTACAATTTTAAGGAGCTTTTTATAAGAAAAAAGCGTACAATACAAACTTTAAATCCACATTCTAATGGGAAATTCATTAGAAATAAAATTGCAGAAAACAAAATGTCATTTTTGACAATCGAAAGTGAGGTTATATACCTGTCAAAATTTGACACCACGATTCTTCATATCTTTTACAATTTTAAGAAGCTTTTTATAAAAAATAGTAAAAAATCGTGTAGAATATAAACGTTAAATCCACATTCTAATAGGAAATTTATTAAAAAGTAAAATTGCAGAAAACGAAATGTCATTTTTGACAATCGAAAGTGAGGTTATATATCTGTCAAAATTTGACACCAATTTGCAGAAATCAGAATATCAACTTTGACAACTAGATGTGAGGTTATGTAACTGTCAAAATTTGACAGTAATTCAACTGTTTAAAGTCATTTCTAACCTAAAAACCACGATAGAATACATACGTTAAATGCACGTTCCATCATAATTGCGAAATAATATTCCTTTCTCGGAAATTTTCTTTCGGTAACCATAACAGAATTACAAATTCTTCCTTTTTCTCCTGTTTGCTTAGTGACTAAATACTGTCCAAGCATTTTTCCAGAAATTTCAGCCGCCTCCTCCGGCCTGTACACAAAAACAAGTTAAGAAATAATTTAATTAACGCCGCTTAAAATAACCTACGAGTAGACCATTCGAACGCCTCCTTTAAGACCATTTTTAAAGGAGCCCTTCCCGCGTCCGCCGGCCAAAACCTGAGCTTTTAACACGAGATCTTTCGTGTTCAGTTTAGCGGCGATCTCCTTGGCCTCCTCTTTCGTTTTGGCGACGCCGAAATTCGGAACCTGTATCCCGCCATTCTTTAATATCGTGTAACTCACGTACTCGTGAACGCTCAGGTTTCTCGATTGGCAAACGGTGCCCAGGATCTAAAATAAAAGCCTCCGTTACATAATCCGTATATATTTTTAATTCGATCAGGTGTTTAAGGGCGAATTTTATTAATTAAAACAAAAGCGATAAGAAGTTAGCGAGCCGTACCTGTGATTGGACGGAAACGCGAAAACAACGGAATATCGGAATCACGCCCACTTACCTTCGGTGCGTTTTTTAAAATTGTTTTTTCGGCCAAAACCGTTCTTAGTATGGTCGCCATTGCACGGGGAAAACTGGGACAAATCCAAATAGTGACGTTTTGCGACTGAAATTTATTACCGATCCTAGCACTACTACCTGCTACACAATGCGCAAAGTTAAACGCGCCAAATGCAACTGTTTTCAAAAATTCAAAGTACTACGTCGCAGCAGGCCACGGGCATTATGTCAACGTCAAATAATTTTTACGATAAACAAAGATCGACCGGTTTGTAACCTTTAGTCGCCCCTGTATTATCTCTAGTGGATATTAAGGACATTTTTTTTCCATAGAAAAACGTTTTATACAATTATATTACATCATTCGTAAACAACGTGATACTGTACTAATTAAACCTGTTATGACGCCAGTGTCCTTTTTTCTTTATGCAGAATTAACACGATTAATTACCATAATTATCATAAATAAAGAACACATTGCCCATAAACAGTTTTTAGTAGCAGAAACTTTTCGATTTTGACAGTTGTATAACCTTAACGATAGTAAAACGATAGTAATTGTCAATGTCAAATTCTTAACCTTTGTAACCTTTTATAACGTCAGTATTTTTTTTACCATATCACGATATCCGGTAGAATTAGCACGACCAATTCCCACAATTATCAGAAATAAAGAACTTTTAGCTTATAAACAGCTTTTAGCAACATAAATTCTTCAATTTTGACAATTGCATAACCTGAATAATAACAAAATAGAACTGTCAATGTCAAATCTGACATTTCCAAATATTCACTATCAATGTCAAATTATAGAATTAATTAATTGATTAACCACGGCTTTTTTTTTCTTCTTTTGACATTAACCGGTAGAATTAATACAATTAATTACCATAATTATTATAAATAAAGAACGTATTGCTTATAAACAGTTTTTGATAACAGATATTTTTCGATTTTGGCAGTTACATAACCTTAACAATAGTAAAATAGAACAGTAAATGTCAAATCTGTCAATCTCAATGTCAAATCTGACATTTCAAATTTTCCCTTTAAAAATTTGATGCTCTAAATTTTATAATGTATTAATTAAACTTTTTATAAGTAGCAGAATTACTACCATAAATTGTCATAATTATCATAAATATCATAAACAGTTTTTAGTAACAGAAATCTTTCGATTTTGACGGTTGTATAACCTTAACAATAACAAAATAAAACTGTCAATGTCAAATCTGACATTTCCAAACATTCACCATCATAATATCAAATTATAGAATTAATTAATTGATAACCACGGCTAATTTATCAAAAATAAATATAACAGACGCCAAAAAAGGAGATGTGATGGAAGTTTTTAATAGGATCAAAGTAAATAATTAAAAATTAACCTTAAAATTCTCCAATTAAAAATTGTATATTCTAACCTAATAATGTATTAATTAAATCTGTTATGACGGCAATGTTTTTTTTTTCTTTGGCCATTAATCGGTAGAAATATATGATTAATTATCATAAACAAAGATTTAGCTTATAAACAATTTTTAGTGACAGAAATGTTTCGATTTTGACAGTTGCATAACCTTAACAATAACAAACCAGAACTGTCAATGTCAAATCTGACATTTCTAAATATTCACCATCATAATATCAAATTATATAATTAATTGATAATCTATTTTTTTTCTTTTGACATTCACAGGTAGAATTAGCACGATTAATTGCCATAATTATCAGAAATAAAGAACATTTAGCTTATAAACAGTTTTTAATAACAGAAATTTTTAGATTTTGGCAGTTGCATAACCTCAATAATAACAAAACTGAACTGGTCATGTCAAATCTGACATTTCCAAATATTCACCATAATAATATCAAATTATACAATTAGTTAATTGATAACCACGACTGATTTATTAAAAAGGAACATAAGAGAATCCAAAAAAGAGGATATGTCAAAAGTTTTCAACCTGATCAAAGCAAGTAATAGAAAATTAACATTAAAATTCTCCAATTAACAATTTGATACTCTAACCTCAAAAAGTATTAATTAAAACTGTTATAACACCAGTGTTTTTTTCTTCTTTTGACATTAACCGGTAGGATTAACACGATTAATTACCATAATTATTATAAATAAAAAACGTTTTTGATTACAGTTTTTGATAACAGATATTTTTCGATTTTGGCAGTTACATAACCTTAACAATAGTAAAATAGAACAGTAAATGTCAAATCTGTCAATTTCAATGTCAAATCTGACATTTCAAATTTTCCATTTAAAAATTTGATGCTTTAAATTTTATAATGCATTAATTAAACGTTTTATAACGCCAGTATCCTTTTCTCTTGAATTTAACCAGCAGAATTACTACCATAAATTGTCATAATTATAATAAATATCATAAACAGTTTTTAGTAACAGAAATCTTTCGATTTTGACGGTTGTATAACCTTAACAATAACAAAATAGAACTGTCAATGTGAAATCTGACATTTCCAAATATTCACCATCATAATATCAAATTATAGAATTAATTAATTGACAACCACGGCTAATTTATCAAAAATAAATATAACAGACGCCAAAAAAAGGAGATGTGATGGAAGCTTTTAATAGGATCAAAGTAAATAATTGAAAATTAACTTTAAAATTTTCCAATTAAAAATTGTATACTCTAACCTAATAATGTATTAATTAAATCTGTTATGACGGCAATGTTTTTTTCTTTGGCCATTAATCGGTAGAAATATATGATTAATTATCATAAACAAAGAACATTTAGCTTATAAACAATTTTTAGTGACAGATATGTTTCGATTTTGACAGTTGTATAACCTTTACAATAACAAAACAGAACTGTCAATGTCAAATCTGACATTTCTAAATATTCACCATCATAATATCAAATTATATAATTAATTGATAATCTATTTTTTTTTCTTTTTACATTCACAGGTAGAATTAGCACGATTAATTGCCATAATTATCAGAAATAAAGAACTTTTAGTTTATAAACAGTTTTTAATAACAGAAATTTTTCAATTTTGACAATTCCATAACCTTAATAATAACAAAACAGAACTGGTCATGTCAAATCTGACATTTCCACATATTCACCATCATAATATCAAATTATAGAATTAATTAATTCATAACCATGGCTGATTTATTAAAAAGAAACCTAAGAGAATCCAAAAAAGAGGATATGTCAAAAGTTTTCAACCACATTAAAGCAAGTAATAGAAAATTAACTTTAAAATTCTCCAATTAAAGATTTGATACTCTAACCTCAAAATGTATTAATTAAAATTGTTATAACGCCAGTGTTTTTTCTTCTTTTGACATTAACCGGTAGAATTAACACGATTAATTACCATAATTATTATAAATAAAGAACGCATTGCTTATAAACAGTTTTTGATGACAGATATTTTTCGATTTTTGGAGTTGCATAACCTTGACGATAGTAAAATAGAACTGTAAATGTCAAATCTGTCAATCTCAATGTCAAATCTGACGTTTCAAATTTTCCATTTAAAAATTTGACGCTCTAAATTTTATAATGTATTAATTAAACGTTTTATAACGTCAGTATTTTTTTCTATTGAATTTAACCAGCAGAATTACTACCATAAATTGTCATAATTATCATAAATATCATAAACAGTTTTTAGTAACAGAAATCTTTCAATTTTGACAGTTGCGCAACCTGAATAATAACAAAATAGAACTGTCAATGTCAAATTTGACATTTCCAAATATTCACCATCATAATATCAAATTATATAATTAATTAATTAATAATCTGTATTTCTTTTTCTTTTGACATTAACAGGTAGAAATAGCACGATTAATTGTCATAATTATCAGAAATAAAGAACATTTAGCTTATAAACAGTTTTTAGTGGCAGAAATCTTTCGATTTTGTCAGTTGCATAACCTTAACAATAACAAAACAGAACTGTCAGTGTCAAATCTGACATTTCTAAACATTGACCATCAAAACATCAAATTATATAAGTAATTAATTGCTGACCATGGCTGATTTATCCGAAACAAACATCAGAGAAGCCAAAAAAGAGGATATGACGGAAGTTTTCAACATGATCAAGGTAAGTAATTCAAAATTAAGGTTAAAACCCTTCAATTGAAGGTTTCACGCACATTAAGGACTTAGCTGTTTTCGAAAAAATGCCGGATCAAGTGAAAATCAACGCGGAAACTTTGCGGAAGGACGGTTTCGGTCCGAACCCGACATTTCGCTGTTTCGTAGCCGAAAACGACGGGAGAGTCGTGGGGTACGCCCTGTATTATTTCTGTTACTCCACTTGGTTGGGGACGAGCGTGTTCCTGGAAGATCTGTTCGTGAAAGAGGAATACAGGAAACGCGGTGTCGGTAAAGAGTTATTTAAAAAAGTCGCTCGGCTGGCGAAAGACGGCAGCGGGAGGTTAGATTTTCACGTTTTACGATGGAATCCTGCCGTACAATTCTACAGGAAGTACGGGGCGGTCGATTTGACCCAAGCCGAAGACTGGCATTTATTGAGAATGAACGCAGAGGCTTTAGATAATTTATTTTGTTAATGTTTGACAGCTGTCAAACTAGTTAATGTCAACCAGTTTGACAGCTGACCAATTTGACAGTTGTCAAATTATTCTAGGTTAGTTTGATGTGATCACGACTAAAAGTAGAAAAATATAAAACTGTACCATTTATTAAAAATAAATGCCCAAGATCTAGATCAATTGTTTTGTTAATAATTTATCTATAAATCTAAGTGCTTTGGATATATGGTTTTGTTGTTAAGTTTGACAGCTGTCAGTTTTTTTATAGGTTAATACAACATTTAATTTAAAAATATAAAGTTGCATTTTATAGTTGTCAGATTATTCATGTCTACAACTGGAGATATGATCTTTTTTTTAGTTTAAAATTGTTATAAATTGTTTTGTTAATAATTTTAAGTTTATAAATTGTAAAGTTTACAACTACCAAATTTGTATAAGTTAATTTAATGCGCTTAATATAGCAATAGTGTTTTCCGCAATAGACAAGAATTGAATTTACAAGTAAAAAAATTAAAGTTAAACTTTGACAGCTGTCAAATTACTCTAGGTTAGTTTAATGTGTTCACCATCAAGAGTACAACAATATAAAACTGTGTCATTTGTTAACAATGAATGCAGAGAATTTAAATCAATCGTCCTGTTAATAATTTATCGATAAATGCAGAGGCTTTAAATATATTGTTTCGTTGATAAGTTTGACAGCTGTCAGTTTTTTTATAGGTTAGTTTGATGTGCACAATATAGTTATGGCATATAATAGAACACTTAATTTTAAAATAAAAAGTTGCATTTAGTAGCTGTCAGATTATTCTTGTCAAGAATTGGAGATACGATTTTTTTAGTTTAAAATAGTTATAAATTGTTTTGTTAACAATTTTAAGTTTATAAATTGTTAAGTTTGACAGCTGCCACATTTGTATAAGTTAATTTTGATGCCCTTAATATAGCAATAATGTTTTCAACGACAGAAAACAATTGAATTTGCAAGTACAAAAATTTAAAGTTGCATTTGACAGCTGTCGAACTATTAGAGTTGGCTCGCTGTGGCAACACTGTCATGCAGGTTAGAAAACAATAAAATTTGAAAGTACCTAAGTTGTTACTTTATTAAAATTATTTAGTTTAATTTGAAATTAAAAATTCAAACCGAAGTTTGACAGTTGTCAATTTTTATAGGTTAATTTGATGTACTTATCATCGGTAATGGAAATTAAATTTAAAAGTACAAAGACAGTTACTTTTTGAATATTATTATTTACCAAAACGTTGCATTCAACAGCTGTCAAACTATTCTAGGGTAATTTAATGTGTTCACCATCAAGAGTACAAAGATTTAAAATTATGATTTGTTAACAATCAATGCAGAGAGTTCAACTTAACTGTCTTGTTAATAATTCATCGATAAATGCAAGGTGTTCACCATCAAGAATACAAAGATATTAAAGATAAATACACAATATCAATTGTTTTGTTAATAATTTATAAATGTGCTTTGGATATATTGTTTTGTTATTAAGTTTGACAGCTGTCAGTTTTTTTATATGTTAGTTTGATGTGCACAATATATTCATGTCATATAATAGAGCATTTAATTTTAAAATATAAAGTTGCATTTAATAGCTGTCAAATTATCTATGTATAGAATTGAAGATATGATTTTTTTTAGTTTAAACTTGTTATAAATTGCTTTGTTAACAATCTTAAGTTTATAAATTGTAAAATTTGACAGCAACCAAATTCGTATAGGTTAATTTGATTCAATTAATGTAGCAATAACATTTTCCATAATAAAAAACAATTCGACTTGTAGGTACAAAAATTTAAAACTGCATTTTGACAGCTGTCAAATTATCAGAGTTTATAGAAAACGATAGATTTTGAAAGTACAGAAATTGTTACTTTATGAAAATTATTTAGTTGCACTTAGAGACGTAAAAATTCAAACTGACAAGTCTGACAGCTGTTAGACTAAAAAAATATAAAACTGTACCATTTATTAAAAATAAATGCCCAAGATCTAGATAAATTGTTTTGTTAATAATTTATCTATAAATATGTTTTGTAAATATGTTATGTTATCTGCAAATGTGTTTTGGATATATGGTTTTATTATTAAGTTTGACAGCTGTCAGTTTTTTATAGGTTAATAGAACATTTAATTTAAAACTCTAAAGTTGCATTTAATGGTTGTTAAATTATTCATGTCTACACTTGGAGATATGATTTTTTTTTTGGTTTAAAATTGTTATAAATTTTAATTTAATAGTTAATAATTTTAAGTTTATAAATTGTAAAGTTTGACAGCTGCCACATTTGTATAAATTAAGTTAATGCATTTAATATAGCAATAATGTTTTCCACAATAGAAAAGATTTGAATTTATGAGTACAAAAATTTAAAGTTACATTCTGACAGCTGTCAAATTATCAAAGTTAGTTCCTTCTGGCAACAGGGAACTTTGATGTACTTACTGTTTATAATGGAAATTGAATTTGAAAGTACCAAAATTGTTACTTTTTGAATACTATTGCTTACCAAAATGTTAAGTGGCATTTAACAGCTGTCAAATTATTCTAGGTTAGTTTAATGTATTCACCATCAAGAGTACAAAAATATAAAACTGTATCATTTGTTAACAATAAATGCAGAGAATTTAAATCAATTGTCCTGTTAATAATTTATCGATAAATGCAGAGGCTTTAAATATATTGTTTCGTTGATAAGTTTGACAGCTGTCAGTTTTTTTATAGGTTAGTTTTATGTGCACAATATAGTTATGGCATATAATAGAACACTTAATTTTAAAATAAAAAGTTGCATTTAGTAGCTGTCAGATTATTCTTGTCAAGAAT
>JAWQRM010000281.1:0-24948 GCA_033557675.1 Coptodactyla brooksi
CTGTGATAGCATTATATATAAATATATATATATATATGTATATATATATATATAAACATATATGTTTACTACAAGTATATGTAGTCCTTCGGGTCATAGTAACGCGATATATGCAGGTACAGGAGGATTGTCAAGAATAGCTCGAAATTAATATATTGTGATTTTATTACAGTACGTAAACGTATACAACAATGAAAAGCAATCTCATTACTAACAAAATTTGGTTTTTGGTAAGGTTTGCAAGTACTATGTTCTTCTGTTTTTAATATTCTAATCGTATTGTTAGTTTTTGAATATAACTTTTATTTCATCCAAATCTTCTTCAATATAAATGAACCTGCAAAGGGCAAGCTATCAAGGATAGCTCGAAATTAATATATTGTGATTTTATCACAGTACATAACCGCAAACGATGAGCAGCAATCTATTACTAACAAAAGTAATATGTATTGTAATAAAAAATACTACAAACACCAAATATAAAAACCAGAGAGAATATTAAATTAAATATGATGGTCATCTAATTATTGCTTAATCTTTACACTGATGACAATAATACACCACATGAACCTTACACAAATATTTATTATACTTACAACATGTTATACTTGTTTTACTGTTACATTTTGATGGACACATGTTATATCGTGCTCTTTTATTTTTACTGATTGCACCAGATGTAGATAGCACTGCCACTTCGCCATGTTGACCTTGAATTTTCTTTATTACGGCGGTGGCTTGTTGAGTACGACATTTATGTTCTCTTGACATCATACAAGCAGTTACCACCAATTTGCCCAATTCTTCTAGAAATAGTCTTGTCTTGTACAGAACGTTCTTACTCCAATCTGGATTTATTTCTCTCCATAACACAAATGTAAAATGAAAAATAGGTCTACCGGTTTCTGCATGCCACAAACTTTTTGTTGATTCGCTGTGTGATTTATAAACTCCTGCCAACAACAACACTCCTGTATGTGCTTGTGTTGTAATATTATCCAGTTTCAATATCCACTTTCAATATTGCTCATTTTCAACACAATATTTTCAAGTGCACACCTTGTTGGACCAGGAGTAATTTTTATTATATTTTGATTCGATGCTCGTCCTCTTTGGAGGAAAGAACCACAGTATTTGTTTGCACTACGTTATTATCTGAAGAATCGTAGTCTACTTCGGATTTCTCATAGCAGGTATCATCGGTAGTATGATTTTCAACCCCAGAAGTATCTTCATCAGATAGAAATCGTCTCACCTATTTATGTAATATACTAATATGCACGCACAGACATGCCCAAACATGTACAGACTTGCATATTCGACCAGTATGCAGAATGACAGAGAAAAAATTTTAGAAGTTTTAGATTCTGACAGCTGTTAATAAGAAACATGTTTCCAAAATTGCTTTATGACAGAAAATCTGTTTTCTAGAGACTTTACATAAGATGCTTTATATAGATGTATGTCTGTTTATTTCCCCTTTATTTGGTAAAGTCCTCGGTTGCTCCTTGAAAATCAATAAACACCGTTAAAATCTTTTTCGCAGAATGCATTGTGTTAGTTGATTATGCTCCATTCTCGAAAGATTAGTTAATCACAATCAAAGCGTTGTACAAATCAATAAATTACTTTGTTGTATAACAGAAGTGATTAATGGTCGTGACGTTTTATTTCTAAACAGCTTTAACGGAGCAATAAAACTTCATCATCTCCCTGGCAATCGTGTTCGTTACAGTGCGTTTTATTGCAAGGATTTTTTAAGGAAAGAATGCGGCTAATTTCAACACGTTCGAGCGCGCAACACTCGAACATATTACTCATCGATAACTGAAATATGTTGCGGCAACCAACCCGTTTGTAGATCGGAGCGTAGAACGAGGTTAACACGGCGATATCAACACGTGTTGGATTCAGGGATTATTAACAAACCGCTCTCCTGTTCTCTCCTGTTGTAACGTACGTTTGCTCTCGTCGAGGCCACTTTCAACTTATTCCTACGGGCTATTGGTATTACTCACATTCGAAGCAGCAGACACGTTTTCTTTGTGTCGCGCCTGATATTAATTTTCGACTTAAACCATTTCTCAATGCGGTATTTGTCGACATTAAACGCTCTAATGAATTCACGAGTTTCTCTATATTTATTCCCTTTGCTCGCTTGTTATAGAAATCGCTGGCGGTTAACGGTGGTTTTTAGCATTACCGTAATAAGCGTTAAAGTGGGAAATTATTCAATAGTCAATTAACGCTAATCAATAATGTATATCTAGTTTACCAAACAATCTTCATATTAAGCTACTATCAATTTTGATAATAATCATACTATGAGGTGTAACGTTTTGACAAAGGACGTTATCTTCTTGTTTTCTCCAGGCCGTTTTCATTTTCATTTCAATCAATTTGATTGATCAATCATACTTGTCTACGCACAGAAAATTGTAAGAATAACTGATAATCCAGATTCACAAGCAATTTGTAGAATTAAAAACACCATAATTAAACCATATATAGTCTTCCCAGTTTGTGATGGGTTTTATGATCTTTTACAACCTATAGCTTTACTAGCATGCCATTAAGCACAGAATGGAAATCCAGTAGCAGGTAAGCACTTAGTAAACGCAACATTTTGGGAGACATTTTTATAATCTATTGTATTCCACCTTACTATATAATGCAGGTGAAGATGTTTAAAATTTAGTTTGAAACAAGCCTTCATCACTTTCGTACACTTCTGATGAACTGCTGATTAGTGAACTGAAAGACTAAGGGCTTTCATAAGATTTTCAATAATGCAGGCACGAAATTAGTTTTTCAGTTGAAAAATACATTTAAAACGTTGTTGGGTAATCCTAAAGACAAAATAGATATGTTGGAGAAAAGAGGAATATACCAAGTTAGCTGCACTGATTGTGATAAAAGGTATGTTGCGCAAACTAGAAAGTCGGTCAAAACAGGGTTCAAAGAGCACATGGCTCACTTAAAATATGGTCGTATCGAAAAATCTAGCGTTGCGGAACATGCTTTCAACAGCAACCACAGGGTAAGTGTAGAAAATGTAAAACTGTTCAGTAATGCATTAGTCCTTTGTATAGTTTGATAGACTAGGTTTAATAGATTTAGAGGAAACGCTGGACAATTTAGCAGTAAAGGGTAGAACAGGGGCTCTCTATCCTTAGGCTAGATAACATGGGGACGGGAAATGCTGTACGGGGAGATATTATGTAAACGGGTAGTGAGATAAAGTAAGGAAACGCTTAATTGGTCTCCTAATGGTTGCGAAAAACTAATTAAGAATCAATTAAGCGTCGCCTTTTTAGTATATATAGCGTCTTATGTCAGTTAGTAGTTAGTCTTTCATCGCTCCTGATGATGCTAACTTGGTTGGCGAAACAACCAAGAAATTACATTGGTAAATTTCTGAACTTTCAAATGCATCCAAGAATCTATTGTTGTATACATTTCTTAGTAGTTTTGCTTTGTCTGTATTGATCGTATGATTGCCATTAAAATCATGTTCGGCTATGCTAGATTTTTTCGTACGACTGTATTTTTGAGCTATGTGTTCTTTAAATTTTGTTTGTACAAACCTCCTAGTTTGTTCAACATACATTTTATCGCAATCACTACAACTTGTTTCGTATGTTTCGCTTTTTTCCCCAAGATGTTTGATTTTATCTTTGGGATTGCCTAACAATGCTTTTAACACATTTTTGGACTGAAAAACTAATTTTGTGCTCGTTTTATTAAAAACCTTTCAAACGGTTGTTCTTGTTAGAAAAACGTGGTATCATGCAAACTTTTCTTATATTCATGGCGATTAATTAGATTATCTACCAAATTTCTATCATATCTCTTTGCTGAAATTCGATGAACTAGAAAATGCAAACTAGCCATCTTTTGTCTTTGAGAAATAAATAATGGGACTGAAAACCTTCATCTTTTATCGCTCCTGATGATGCTAGCTTGGTAAGCGAAACGTGCGTCGAGTACTTATTTTTCGGTTTTGGTGTAGTTCCAACCTAATAAGTTTAGAAGACTAATGGAATCAAAAGAAGCAAGAAAAACAAAAAGAAGTGCAGGTCACTAATGAATTTTAGAACAGACTATATTCATCGACTAGTTCGCCATATAAAATGGATTTATAAAATTTGAAATAATGATTGTAATTTCTTCGGAAATGTATTATTTGATATAATATAAAGTGTTACATCAAAATAAGGTTACAAAATAAAATAACTATATCGTTTCGAGAAAATTAAATATTTTAAACTCCATAAATTGCAAATAAGAAATGTGCATGGAGCAGCTTAAAAGAATTTATTCTACAAACTGGATGTAAGTTATGCGAAATGATTACAACAGTTATCAATTAAAAAATGAAGGGTTTTCTAGTTTAGTATGGTACATTAGTATTATTTTAAATATTGATATTAATAAAGAGATAACTATTATTAATGATAAAGAACTATAGGCATACAGAAAAATACGAATGTAATTTTATTTTTGATGAAAAGGGTGGGGCAGCCATTAAAGGCTGGCCTCTGAAACGCCAGAAAATAATAAAAGTAGGTATAATTATCAGCAAATATTACAGTGGGAATTGCCTGAGTGGTAGAAATTTGTTACATGCAATGGTAGTCAACTTACAAACATTTTATTTTCAAAAATAACCACTTTAAGGGTGCACGATATAGGATAGTTAGGTGGACAACATACACAGGCTCAACATAATGTAAAACAAAACACAAAATTACAAATTCCAATCCAAGATATTTGTACTAACGATATATTTGTGGTATTTTTCAGATTCTGTAATAACGTACAGGCTCCCAAAATAGAAATAGAAAAATAGAAACTGAAATAACGTACAGAATTCGAATGTGTACTAAGATACAGCCGGTTTCATTTAAAATAACAGACTTCCGGTTTAATAGAGAGTGACTGTTGAAAATATTTTAGTTGGAAGCGTATCTGGCATACCACTTTTAATGTATGACTAATGCAAACTCATCGTGGGCTACCTGTATGTTTAGAGTTGCAATTTCGTAAATGGCACATTATCAGAAATTTCCCAACGCTCTAACTCAAATACGCAAGTCAATAACCCCTTGTTAAAGTACAGACAAAGCAACCTTTAATAAGCGGATCCTTTGTCCACAACATGCAATCTAAACACACGATCTACAAAAGGAAAAAACTATCGGAATTCGTAACTGTAAATTGTGAAGTAAAAATAACATGGGCACAAAGATGAATAGGTTATTGTTCCTGCAAGTGCACGTGCCCGGACATGCGTGGATTCCCTCCGACAATGCGTTTTTAACGCGCCCGCAAACTGGTACGCACTTCGTGGACGAACGAGCTTTGTTAGGACAACCTCCGAAATTAGAATATTTACCAGATCATAACGATAACAAGCTAATTTTAGACGGTACCGGTGAAGTCGAAACTATGGGCTGCTGAAGGTTGCATTTGTTCGTCCCACATAAAGACTGCGCATGTTCATTCAAGGTACAGTGAATTTAAAGTCACAATACCAATTGTCACAATTTCTTGTTGTTGCGTTGGTGCAATTTGTCCCTAACGTATGTTGACATTGGTAGCTATATCGGATGCTTACTTTATTGTTGGTTGCCGAAAATGTTACACGTGTTTTTCGTTACGAAAGAAATGGAACAAAAGGTTTAGGAATGGATTGTTTTTATTCTAGGAATCTAGGAATTTTCCAGTTCTATAATAGTTCTAGGAATCTAACATATCGTTTTATTTGCTCCTAAAACGCAGTCTCGATGGGGCGATTTTTTAATTGCAATACGATAACTGTTGTTTGCAGAATAAGAAGGTTCAAAATTACAGAAAAGATTTTACCACAATTAAATCAGTCGGTAACGTTATATCAATAGGTCAATGATATAAAGTTATTCCAAATACTTCCATTCTGGGTAAGATGTATAATTTTTGTTTTTGTCTATTTAGAAATCTATTTTTAAAAACTTATGGCAATATATCGTAAAGATGATTACATTAGAATATTTTGGATTTGAGCATGTCAACTTATCTAAAAGTGGAAGTGCTGATAATGGAATTTACTAATAAAAAAACTAGACAAGGAGAATTATTGACATTTCAAAGAAAAAAGTTATGGTTGTAAAGTGGCATGACAGAAAAAGGAAATTTGTCTCTTATCAACAGTGCAATCCAGCAAAAGTACCAACTTTTTAAGATATGAAAAAGTACCGACGAAGAAAAATAAAGATGGAAATGTAATAATGAAACCGAAAATAGTTGTGAACTACAATAACACAATGGGAGGAACAGGAAGTAGGAAGGTACAGTGAACAATTTCAATATACGTTCAAATTTAGTGGAAGAAATGATTGAACTCTAGTTACTAGAGTGATTCTACCTTTTTGCCAGGATGATCAAAGCAATCCGTACCACTACAACTAATAGAAAGGCATTTTAACCGAAAACTAGAAGATGTACATCGTACATGATTTTCTCTTACCTTGCCCCTGGTTTAAATATAAAAAAATTTTAAAAAATGTAAAAAAATTCCATTCGTACCATCAAAAATATCATACAGGATGTTCCATTTAAAAATCTGAACTTGGGTAGTTTTTAGAATAAGCCGAACACCCTGTATATTCCAAAATAATTTCAAATTGTGAATAGTTCGATGTGATGCAACTTTTATTCGAAACATTTTTATCCAGCAGGAGAAATAACAGTTCTAAGAAAAATTTTGCATTCACGGCTGTCATGTTTTTTCAAAAATATGAAATAACACTCAAACTGTACAATTTGAAGCTAAGGTATAATAATTAAAGTGGCCCTTAAATCTTGTAAGGACGAAAAAATGCAATAATATACAGGGTGTTCCATTTAAAAATCGGAAGTTGGATAGTTTTTAGAATAAACCGAACACTTTATATATTCGAAAACTGTTTTAAATTGTGAAGAGTTCGATGTCATGCAATCTTTATTTGAAATTTTGCTTATAAAGAGAAAACTTTTTATAACTCAAGAACTGCTGATTTTAAGCATATACTATCCTTACAGTTTTTTACTCGCAATGTTACGTAGATTACAAAAATATATTTTATTACAAAAAATGTACTGAGGAAAAAATGACTGCAACGTGATAAACTCTGCGTGATGCATTGTTTTAAAATTTATTATACTCAGTTAAAATTTTAATAAACCTAAAAATTCTATTTTTTTAGTATATGTAAATGAATTTAAATAAACGTAAGATATAATTATGTGCAAGAAAAAAAAAATGTTTTTTTACCCCAAATTGTTAAAAATATTGTGCGCTGAGTTTTCTTTTTCAAAAACCTTTCGAAGACAGAATGTATATCAAAAATTATTTAACATCTGTCATAGTTACACGATTATTGTATAGAAATTATATTTATATATACAAAAGAGTGCGATAATGCTCGTAATGTTTACACAATGAGTGCACATACGTTTACTCCTTTAAAAGACAATTATAAATAAAGAAAAAAGATTTTATATAAAAATTTTAACTAATTTGCTACATTTCCTGTAGGTATTTACTAATCAAGCATGGATGTGGATTTGTATTTTTTTCTTAATTTACACGTGTTTGAACATATTCATTAAATCACTTTAATGAACATTCAAATGATTTTGAACATATATAAAAATATGTCCAAGGCTCTTCTGATTTAGGAATTAGTGTAAATGGAATTAGTCTAAATTACAATAACAATAGTTAAGATAATCGTGCTATATTTACAATTTTGAATATTTTTTATTGTAGGGGTTGCAGAATCGATAATTTACAGAATTGTAAAGGAGTATAAAACCACAGGAAAGGTATCTGATAAAAACAATATCCAAAACGAACATCTGTAATTGAAACGTTGGATGAATTCGTTCTTTTTTAAAAATGAGCTCCTTATCGTAGATAAAATTTTACGAGAAATAAAAAAAAACACCTCAGATGAGTCGGTCAACTGTGCACAAATTTATGAAAACATCGAATTTTAGGTATTGAATGCACATTTTGTTAAAATACTTCATATCACAAATGTTTGCTATTAGATATCTTAAATTTATCTTATTCTTCTTATTGCAAGGATCTCGTGCAATAAGGTGGAGAATCAAGTATCCAACAGCCATAAAAGACTTTAGAGCCGGAAGTTCGACCAATTTTCTACTTGGACGAATCGTGGGTCAACAAAGGTCATACTAGGGAAAATGTGTGGACAAATACTACAATTTGGAGTGAAACAGACGCTTTTGTCCAGAGGGCTATCTACACTTATCAAAAACCCAGCAGGAAGAGGTAGTTGGTTAATAATAGTACATATTAAATCGAAAGGGGGATTTGTTGAGGACAGCTTATTAGGATTTGAAGTGAAACACAGCAGATTGACAGAAAATATTGCCACTAGACTGACAAGAAAGAAAAATATGCCAGATTGGCTTATAGATCCAAAAATATGGGTTTTAACGAAAAATTTGTATGAAATCAGTTACTTGATTTAGCTAATCAAAATAAAGAAAGGTCCATTAATTATGTGACAGACAGATATGGTACTATAAGCATTGAGTACAGTACAAATAAAAATGTGACTGGAGCCAAAAACAAATCGTTTAAGTTGGTTGAAGTAAATGGTTGCTAAATGAAGCAAACTGGAGTACATGTGAACAACATATAATTAAAGAAGAAGGGAAAAAAGAAGAAAAAAAAGTTTAAGAACTATTTATTCCTCGGGCTCTAGTACTGGAAGTGGCAACGAAAGCGATAGCGATTTTTCAGATTGTAAAAACTTATAGCAATACTGTAATATATTATACTCTATGTATACAGAGTACTCCAAAGATATGCAATAAGCGGACAACATTTCAAACATTTAAAACTTACGTTATTACACTTTTTTAAACCATTAATTTCAGTATTAATTTCCAAGGAAATCTTTAAATTTGCTTGTTGTAATAAAAACTCGAATATCTCAAAAACTATCAACTTTATGACATTAAATCTTCGTATGATTTAATGTAAAGTCTGGTTAAGGCTGTAGAACCATTATTTCATACTTTTGGTTCACTCTGTATGTCTTTGGTTCACCCTCAGGGCTTTCAGAAATGTTCAAGTTCCATGTGACCGCAACTCGTTAGGCAACCAAACTTGCAGTACGGTAACGATGAAAATAAATCGCCCTAACTGCCACATTATGCGAAAATTGCATATTTGTTAATTATAAATTACAGCAGACACTTTAAAGCGTTCGAATAATGAAAAAATACTCAGTTCACGAACGCCTATGTTTGAAATGTTAAGATCTGGTTACATTTTAGTGACACACACAAAAGTATTACAATACTACAAAACTACGATAAATAGCAATTCTTAGAACAGCAATCTGCATTTGATCAGGTGAGACTTGGACATTTCTGAAGGCCCTGTATAGAATGTATAGTTATAATTAATAGTCACTTGCAGAGTATTCAACACACGCTATGAGTTATGCAACTGCATTAACGGGTATGCATGTTGGGAAATCGCTACTAAAAATTTAAGGTGATGTTATATTTGCCTTGTGTGAATTGTGCTGTACTTCTTTCCCAAAAATGAACTATAGCGAACTAAAAATTGTAATACTGCGAAAGAAAAAAATAGAGGTAAAATAGAGAAATTGCTATTTCACAATTCTATTAAAAAATTGTGTAAAAATTTATAAAATAGAATTTTTGTTTGTGTGAACATCGTCTTTATTGAGAGCCATTTCCTACAGCTCTGATATATGGTGCTTACTAAGTCAAGTTACTGCTTACGTACTAATAGTTACTAGACTTCAGTTATTGCTTTATAATTTGCAAATAACGATCGGCTGTCGACCAATGTTTCTAAACTTCTCATTGTCTTTCGCTTTCGTAAAAATTTGATAACCTGGAGGACTTAAGTCGGTGTATGGTCCCAAGCGCTTAAGGCTATGGGCCAGACAACGGGCTCTTATAATGGCCGGTCCCGGTCTGTGAAAAATTCGACGGATCCGCAGAGGACAATGAACGCGAGGCCTTTGTCGCTTATTATTAAGGTTCGAAAACACGTAGGCAAGGTCGCCGACGTCTTCTGCTCGACGTCGGCTTTTCAAGAAACCAGAGCGGTTTAGAAACTGGCCTCAGATCGGATCAGGCTCGACGTGCCGTACAGATGTCCCTGTTATTCTAACAGGTAGAAAATTTCAACTGGCCCTCGAACCTGAATCGTCCACCGAGGGTTTTTGTTCGGCCTGCCATTTTCAGGCGTAACTATCTGAAGGTACAGGCAGAGGCAAAATCAATTTAAAAGACCGTCAGGAGAAAAACTACCTAAAAGAGACTGTTTGACAAATGAAGGGGTATCACAAACGATGCCAGTTAATCAAGATGGCAGAGTAAGACGTTTAAAGCAAACATGGTTAATCTAAAGTTGCGTAAGATATTCTCTATTTCGTCGAGTCCAAGTTTTCCATTGCACTTAAATAATTTCTTAGGAAAAAGGTATATATATATATATATATATATATAGTTTTAAAGTGTAAGGTTGTGGTCACCCAAATAAAAGTGGCATTGCTGTAATAACCCTGCCACCGACTGTAGTGCCACTTTCATTTGAGCAGCCCTTATATATCACCCTGCATATTATTTTAGTTTCGAAAGGAGCATTTTATTACGAGTACAAAAATATGAGGTTCGATATTTTTTATTTCAAAATATCAAAACAGGAGTACGGCGTAAACCGAAACTAAACTTAATGTACTAAGTGTTCAAACTGAGCACCGCCTACTTCTCGACAGTACCCAACTCGATTTGTAAATTCTCCTGTAACGCTGGCTATTATTTCTCGTAGAATTATCTGAATCTCCTGGGTTATGTCTTCAGCTAGCACTTTTAAATTATTTGGTCTATTAACATAAACTTTGGACTTTAAATAACCCCATAGAAAAAAGTCCAGTGGGTTAAGGTAGGGGGATCTCGCAGGCCATTCAATGGTACCTCTTCTTCCAATCCATCTGCGATAAAATGTCCTGTCTAAACGATTTCAAACAATGCGAGCATAATGGGGTGGTGCCCCGTCCTGCTGAAACCAGATATTATTTGGCAATTGTCCATTTACCTCCAGCACCGAAATCACTTGTGTGATTTCTAAAAGCTCTAAGTACCTTTCTCCGTTTAAAGTTTCTTGTAAGAAGGAAGGCCTCACAATTCTGTTATTGCAAATACCAGACCAGACGTTTAATTTTGGCGATAAATGAGGATTTTCCTCTACAGATATAGCAATATTTTGAGCTACATCTTCATTTGTTGCAGTTTTTAACCGTCAATTTTTTGGTAAATTGCAAACTGTTCCACTTGTGTTATACCTTTGTAAAGTTTTTGTCACTATTGAACGTCATATCTGTCGATTTGGATGAACCTCATTAAAAAGATCGCATACTTCTTAATGCGTCGTTCTTCTGTTCCCGAATCCAACCATCATTAATATTTCTATTTTTTCTCTTTCACTTAACTCAGCCATTTTACGCTCAAGTTAAAACACTGCGTAAATATTTTGACAACTACTGTCACTGCTAATGTGAGTTTCATAGACACAAAAAGTAGGTACTTTTTTGTTACTATCTCGGTTGGTATTGAAGTAAAAAAAAATATCGAACTCCATATTTTTGTACTCGTAATAAAATGCTTCTTTCTAAACTAAAATAATATGCAGGGTGTTTCATTATAAATTTTAAAATCGTCATTACTTCCGGTTAAACCGGAAGTTCAAAAAAATTTAAAAAATTCAAAGTAAATGCACAATTTACTATAATATATATATCTCCCAAATTTCGTTTCGATATCTCTAAAATTTTCAGAGATATTTACTTGGTTCCACACATTTGCCCAACACTGTAAAGCTAATCAGATTGGAGAAAAAATGTTTAAAACCTCAAATCGAATTTAGATCAACGAATTCAGATCTTGTTTGTTGAGTTCAAGAGGTCTCCAACCATCTCAGATGTATATGCACTGAATGTTTATCAGAATAAAAATGTTCCTTTTCATATCCTTTGATTTTGTTTGTTCTTTGTCCCATTATTTGATTTTTTAGCTATTTTTACTATCGAGTCTTATATTAGTTAAAAATGAACATAGACCTGTTTTTTACCAAAAAGCACTAAATGGGTAAACATAAAGCTGCAAAATTCATTATATTCTAAAGTACTAACACAAACAAACCTATTACCAAAGACTATGTTTCAATGTTTAAAATATTAACCAACCTACTAAAAAAAACTTTGGTCTACGATCGTAGACCACGCATCCTACGGATCTTGGCTCATCCCGCCTACCATTTTGTCCTTTAGGCAACCAAACGTACACGTAGGTTGGGCGTGGTATGCAGCGGTCCAACCCGATGACATGTAGTCGTGGATACGTGGGTATGCGGCCAATCAGCTCGAACGGCCTGTTGGTCACGTCCACCGTCTTGGGTTGGACCGCTGCACACCACGCCCACCACACGTGTGTGGTTGGTTGCCTAATGCTAGGCGGGATGAACAACACCTGTAATTCTACACCACACTGATCAGTTGTGATTAACCAAAATCTTCTACTTCTTTAGCGTAGCGATCGGACGAATTTGAGTCGACGTTTGTCATAAATAATTTTAGTTGGATTGAAATTGCTTGAAATAGAAGTAGATAGGTAGGGTTGTTAACTTGCCGATGACGGTTTCGTTGACATTGATATATGTCGAAATACAAAATAGGTGGCACGAAATACACCAGGGTCTACATTGTGGTAATCCATCATGTCACGGTTCGGCGGTTCAAATCCGGGGCATAATACCGAAAGCGGGAGAAAATCGGGTCGCGGTCACCAAACTATTTTTTGATAGACCGTCGGCTGTCAGAAACATCGACTGTACGGGGTTCACTTGTCGGGCAGTTAGTAGAGAAAGCAATTAATCACGTCGGGGGAGCGGTCGAGATTTTCAAAAATTTAAAACCATAACCTCGCTACAAGATAGAGGAGATACATTCGGCTTCGGCACGTTTATTACTTTTTGCACGAGAGCCAATTAAGCGCAGGCGGGACCGTTCAACCGTTAAGCTCGCGTTTAATTTATTCGGTTGCTCCGATCGCTAATGCCCCTGCGCATTCGAAAACGTTAAGCTTTTAGCAAAGAAATTACCGACGGAGTATCCGAGAAGATTAAGGAATAACAACGGAAAATGATGTACATTATGGATTTTGTTCAAATCCGCCGCGGCCTTAATAATTAAACCCCGTCGGCGTTGGAAATTTTCGAAGTACCTACACGGAGCTTCCCGCTTTCGCAGGTTGGCGTTCAGAAAAGGGGAATCCGAATTTATCGCGTCTTCGTATAAAGAATGGCCCGTTCTCGACGCGACCAGGAAAGTGCATTTGGCGAAATGATTCGCGCACATTATTATGCCGAGAAATGAGCGCAAATCCGGCGTGGAATGGGATTTATTGAAAAGCTAGGCGTTACTTTTTTCCCCACACTCTGTCACTCCTAAAGCCCGGATGATAAAACACGTACCCGACCGATGCCGAGTGAAGTCGGTATCCGGTCGCGAAATAAAGATAAATTCTCACGTATCTTGCTGTTCCCCTCATGGCAATTAGATGATAATTTCAAGTCGACTAGGGAGATCCCAACAGGGGGAGAGAAACACTTCATTTGATGTCCTTTATGAGCAAAGGGGAAGGAATAGTCAATTAAGTAAAAAGCTCCTAAATAGCAATGACTGTACTATATATTTGTCTGTAAGATGAATTGCGTATACACACACAAATAGATTTATGCCAGAGAGTGTGAATGGTAGACAGATGGATCATGCAGACTCCAGTCGTGCGAATTTTTCTTCAGTATTCGAGGCTTTCTATCCGATAAACCGACACTCCAGTTCGCCCCAGAGGTTTTCAATCGAATTTATGTCTGAAGACTGCCTGGGCCAGTCAAGAACGTCGACATGACGGCGTGCGAAGCAGTGTCGGATGTGCAGAGATCATTGTTCTGATGGAAAACAAAGACACAACCTATAGTACGCAATGTTCACGGCGCATGGTCTTCTCAAATACGTCTTTGTAAACAGATCGATCCATGATTCCATTAATTCGATGCAGGGGATCCATTCCCGCTGCCTAGAAGGCACCTCATACCATACACGACCCATCTCCATGCTTGGCACTGGAGATTTGGTATTTGTAGCCGTATCTGGTGTTGACGGGTATGTTGATTTTTCTAGAAAAGGCTTTTTAGGTTTCTTCAAAATTAAATGAAACGTATGTAATTTAGACTATTTAAAATATTTTATTCTAAATTCACATTTAATATACGTGTTTAATTGTTTGTTTTCCGTGCATAAAGTATATCTTCATGCAGATGTGCATTAAAGTAAATTCGAATTAAAAATAAAATATTGTATACAACACAAGATTAAACTGAGTTTTATCCGCGAGGGAGTAATATTAATATTTTAAAAATTAATCCCCCAAGTGGTTAATCTGTCCCAAGCTACTTTAATCCCTTATTGTATAAATAACCATTATCTATACTTCAAGTTGTCATGACAACTGTCAAATTGCTGTTTCAAGCGACAAATTGCCATGGTAACTTTCAAATTGTCCTGACAGCTGTCAAATTGACATTTCAAATGTCAAATTGACAGCTCTTTTGACAGGTATAATTGATAAAATTTCAAATTTTAAAATTAATGTATTGAATTCAGAGATAATATTAAGAATACAAAAAAAAATAATTATTAATTTCGATAGAAAAAATGGAGACTGGCTTGAAATGTAGTTGCTTGTATGACAACTTTTCTCAAATAAAAGAAAATTCAAACAAAATTTGTTTTTGGAAAAAAAACATTTTTAACTATTTAATGTTCTATAACTTTTTCAGACTGGAAGTAGATTACACAATACTAGATTATATTGGGGCATATAATCAGATAACGCAGACTGTGAAGCAAATAACCCCAAATGAAACCTGCAGGAAGTGACGGTGGGAAATTAGAAGAGAGCAACATATAAAATGGATGATAACATGATAACATGGATGTAATTATTGCCAAGGAATTGTGTACGTAGTTGCAATACATTACATCCATTGCTTTACCAGATATGCTCAATAGTTTTGATTTTAAAGACTACTTAATAATTATACATACATCAAATCAAACTTGAATGTTACGTAACTTTTTTGTTCAGTAAAATTATTTAAGCATTTATTATTATCAACCCTTTGCCACACTTTGATGAGTCTGGCTCGTTTTTAGCATAAACCGAACAACTTGTATATTCGAAAATAGTTCCAAACTATAAAGAGTCGTCATGCAACTTTTATTTGAAACATTTTTTTCTAAAAAGAACAATAACAGTTCTAAAACAGTATATTGTGTAATAACTCTTTTCATGCACGTGTTGCATGCAAAACTTTTTCTACGACAGCAAACAATACAAATACAAATTAAAGTTGAACTATTTAATTTTCTCCTTTATAATAATTGTAATTATTAATAGTGATAGAGTTTGTTAGATTATTAAACTTAGTAATCTGTAGTTTTCCCAGATTATTTGCTAATAATATTGCTGCTTGTGGTCGAGGCAATATTTACATGAGATTTTGGATATTTACCAATGTCAATGTTGCTTTTAATGTTAATAATATTTTTTAGCTTTGAGTAATGACTTCATAGTGTTGATGATTTAATATTTTTCGCTAATTCTGATAAGTATTCGAGTATAACATTTCCAGAAGAGGATTGAATATTGTTTTTACTGCGCCAGTTCATAAATTTATTGTATGTACTTTCATACATTTCCTTTGACATCTGAGGCAGTAGAGAAGCATTAGTTGTTTTCGTTACATCCGAATATCTGGTGGGGTACATATTTCTATATCATAGTCCATAATTATTATTCAAATAAATGATAAATTGATAACTGTACAAGTTTAATAAATTAATTTGTAATGAACTTTTTCAGATGTGCTTGTCACAGTGTTTATACGGTGTTTGTGTCGGCATTTTGACAATTCAATACTATGACAACGATAGAAATTGCAAAGAACACCACCTAATTTTGAAAAAAAATTTTGCATTCACACCTGTCATTTTTTTTCAAAAATACGAAATAAAGATCAAATGGTGCGATTTAGAACTGATATATAATAGTTAAAGTGGACTTAAAAATCTTGTAAGGATTTAGAAAATGGAATAATATACAGGGTGTTCCATTTAAAAATCTGAAGTTGAATAATTTTTTAAATTAATAGAACACCCGGTATATTCTAAAATAATTTTAAATTGTAAAGAATTCGATGCCGTACAATATTTATTTGAAAAATCCTTTTCTAAAGAGAGCAATAATCCAGTTTAAGAACGAAATATCCTCCTGTCCTATAGGACTGTATTTTTTACAATAATGCTTATAATCTTTATAGTTTTTTATTAGCAATTTTATGTATATTACAAAAATGTCTTGTTACAAACAGTTGTAAAAAAATTAAAAAATGATTTTAGGTTAAGTACCTCAAAAAACAAGTCATCACAGCTCCTAAAGGTTATTCTTCTTCATCGCTGACTTCTGCACAAAACAAGTATCAGAATCTGAAATAAAAAGGATGAAGAATTGAAATCAGAAGCGATGAAAGATTGCTTCTTTAGCGATTTAGCCTTTCACCGTTCCTGATGATGCTAACTTAGTTGGCGAAACGTGCGTCGAGCAGGTATGTTCTAGTTTTGGTGTAGTGGTGATAATTGTTTCAGTTTCTCCTTCTTATTTTGTTCATCTATCTTCGTCACTTCGTCGATATCTTTGTGTTCAATGAACGAAAGCGAAGTTTCAATTTCCGTTTCTATAAGAATTCCCAAGGTCGAACAAGTCGAATACTCTGCGATTGTGCTACCGAAATATACCTTTTTCATTTGATTTTCTTCGGATCCCATCGGAATAAAGTGGCGGTGAAAATTCATCATCGCTCACTTAGGGGGTGACAGAATAAAAATATCACCTCGCAAGATTGTGTTCGAGCGGATTTATTACGCTTTTAATTCATAGCGCGCAGTACCCGAGCGTTATCCATCTTACTTAAAATTTACTTTATTTGTCATACTTATTTTGATTACCCGCTTTTACTTGGCGACGGCGAGACGTTCTCTCATCCTCGACGGTCTCCGGGGCCGTGTGGCCTGACGATAGCGTTTCGGTGGGGGAAAAAGTTAATAAATTCGTATTTATTTTTATGGTGCGATTTATTTTTCTCTCCCATTATTAAATATATTCGCGTTTGGAAGTTAACGCAGAGGCCTTACCGATTTGTTGGTTTCGAAAAACTGTAAAACCATCAATTTTATGGCCCATAAAGTTTAAGATCGAGTTTGACGACGATTTAAACTTTTACGGTATAGGGCATAAACTGGAGGAATTTCATCAAAACTGACCCTTTAAGATTTTTCTTATAGTGCAGATGTGTACCACTTTCATGGGATGTGTAATACGCGCAGTCATTTACAAAAGGAAGGGAAAAGGTGATCTCGAAATGAGTTAAACTGATGATTTAAATAATTAAATGCATTATTTCAACATTAACCATTAAAAGAAATAAAACTTTCAATTACGAAAGAATTAACCTTTCTTTTTGTTATAACGCGCGTTTCAAAAATTTTCCATTTGCGGTAGGCTATGTAAAAAAGGCACGTCTTTAATTGACAGATATATTATTACTGTTTGTTGTTTTGACAGATGTCAAATTATAAAATTATTGACAAAGTTAGTATTTTTGTTCATTGTTCATTTATTTTTGCTTACATATTCTTAGTCTTCAAATGCAGTTGCCAGTGGTTAAGTTCCGATTTATTTCACTTTATAATGTTCTGTTCTTTGTTTCAATAGTAGCCTAGATGTTTTGTAGACAGCAAGCATCGTTTATTAGACAGTTTTTTAAATAAATGTTCTCTTACCTACCACCCCTCTCATACAAGTGTTGAAAGAGTGTTGAAGTAGGTGGATGGACTATATTAACAATGCATAAAAAATCTTATCCAGGAAGATATGGAAGATATGGTTCTGTTAGGAAGTACAAAAGAAAGGGAAGACAAAATAGGGCAGAAGTCAATACGAATAGGTCCTTCGAAAAGAATCTCTAGCAAGTTGCCGAAATTATTTTGTTGAAATAGGCATATACAGGGATAAATTGTTAGGAATAGAAAGAATTTGGTATTTCAGTTATGCTTTTTAATGAAAAAAAATACAATCCAAACCCAAGAATGGGTTGAAAAGCATCACGACACATCCGCTACGTTGAAAACAATCATTTGTCGATAATTTAGTGAGTTTCGAACATTCCTTCTTGGTCTCATCTTGAAAAAGAAAAGACAATCACAGTAGATTATTATGCAGCATTATTGGACTGCTTGAATGACAAAATGAAGAAGAAAGATAGTACATGGCAAAAAAGAGGTGCCGCTTCACAAAAACAATGCTCTGGCTCACACATCAATGAAAATGATGTGGCAAAATTTAATGAATTACTCTACCATCCCTAGCATTCTCCAGATCTCGCCCGCAGTAATTACTATTTGTTTCCTTAGTTAAAGAGAGCTCCATGAGAAAAGGTTTGCAGGCAATTGTTTCCGGCGTTTAGTCGACAAACGCCGGAAATGTAACGAGCGTTTCAAAAAATTTCCAGTTGCGGTAGGCTATGTAAAAAAAATCACGTCTTTAATTGACAGATCTATTATTACTGTTTGTCATTTTGACAGATGTCAAATCATAAAATTATTGACAAAGTTAGCATTGTTTAACGATGGTTTTCAATCAAATTCACAAAGCATTCATGGTAGAAGCGTATTTTCGAACAGGAAATAAAATTGATGGTGAATGGCATTATTCCGTAGACGATTGTTTGAACGAGCTTCAAACTCTTTTCGATACTCTGATGTATTCTGTAAATTTATTTCATGTGATTAGAAGTATACAGAGAAAAGAAGGTAGGTCTGGTCAAATGAAAAGTACTTTGGAATCCATTGGAAATGTTCAGCAAAATTGTTGAGAATACACCAGGAATTTCTCTTCGTGCTCTTGGACAACAGGTGGATGTCTGCTCCCACGTGCCATCGCATTCTAAGGAAGGATTTACATTTTTATACGTATCGCCTGACCTTTGCACAGCAGATTTATCCAAGAGACTTTGAGCAAAGACATGAATTTGGCCGCCGGTTTCTCATTGACATGAACGAAGATAACTTAAGAACGAAGATATCTTGGTTCCTATATATTTTTAACCAAGTAGGCATAAAAGTTGTCCTTCGATCGAATAACACCTTAAAATCACTGTTTGGTAATCCAAAAGATAAAGTAAATATGTTGGAAAAAAGTGGAATTTACGAAATTAGTTGCATGGATTGCGAGAAAAAGTATGTACTGCAAAGAAAAAGAGCCCTGCTAACTAGGTTTAAGGAGCACGTGACCCACTTGCAGTTTAGGCGGGTAGAAATATCTAGCGTAGCCGAGCATGGTTTTAACAATAACAATAGAATTAGTGTAAAAGGGTGAGATTACTTAAAAATGTATCCAATAATAGATTCTTGGATGCATTTGAAAGCTTAGAAATTATTAAATGTAAAAATACAATTAATAAGGACAGAGGAGTGATCCCAATATAGTATAGACATTCACGCTCGTCCTTATTTCCTGGTGGCTCTTGACAATGTCGACTTTGTCGACGAAATGCGCATCGTGCAATTTATTATTGTTTTGGTTTAACACTAGAAAGACGGGAGTTTCTTCGATACCTATAACGACGGTTGTAGGTTGACATTGTTTCTCTGCGTAACGTTTCTTATTGCATTTAATAATTATAAACAATCACTATCATACATTTTGTTGTTTGCGGGGAGGTAAAGGCATTAAAATTGCATATGCAATATACAAGATTTATTAAAATTTCTACATTTGAAGAATCATTCAGCTTTCTTACATTTCAGACAAGTCATTGTCATAATATGAGGAAATTTCCGCATACAAATTTATTACAAGTGCCACAGCTATTAATAGTTTTATTTCGGTACTTTTCCGTTTGGTATTGAAATTTCTCTTGTAATTTCTTATTCGATGTTAATGTGAGCTTAAATTATTGTAGTTAGATCTAGATTGTTGCCTACTCTCTTGATGATAAGGTCGTAAGTTCTTCCGTAAGTTGAATTCTATTGCAAATGAAGAAGTTAGGGTTATCGCGACGCATTGCACACTATCACCAGAAGTAGAACAAGAATTAGTAGACTATATTTTAACGCTTGAAAGTTTAATGTTTGGTCTTGATTTTTAATTTTTTGACAATAAACGGTGTAAGAAAGTTAGCATTTCAGATTGCTGAAACGAACCAGATACCACACTATTTCAATAAAGGGTCCTAACTACCTGGGAAAAATGGTTCTATGCATTTAAATATAGGCATAAAGAAATCAGTTTACCTTAGACTACGTCTATGTTACGTGACATCCTTAAGAAACTTGTTGACGAAAACAAGATTAATGCCACTCGTATATACAATGTGGATGAATCAGGAGTAAGCACGATTCAAAATGAATATCAAAAGGTACTTGGTCAGAAAGGGTTATTTGTTAAATGGTTTAAGTATTTCATTCAATCAGTGAAGCCAACCAATGACAAAAAGGTTATTTTAGGTTTTGATACAAGAATGCTTAGCACAAGCCAAAAACAAAATACTAAGTTATAAGAAAAAAGCGCTTTATAGCTATTTTAAAGTTTCATATTTTCGAGATTTTTCTATTTTTTTAACAATTTTGATTTTTTTGCGAAATTTTCTGACGTGACGATAATTGAAAATTACCTCTTGAAAATCGGTGTGAGCTGTGTAATTTTAAGAGAGGGAGGAACATTTCCTGATCGAATCGAACAATTCAGTACGGAAGACAAGGGTTCGGCTATCTGTTCCGCTACCATTTTTATGGGTCTCACATGTACTTCGTCGATCCCCGTGCTCCCAATATCTTTCAGTTTACCAATAGTTTCAATTACCTTGTTTGACATAACCGGAAAGAAATAAATACTGATACACAAGGAAACTCTAAGTGGAAGCTTCCTTGGGAATTAGTTTGGAAAACAATCCCTCTGGAACTACGAATGAAACTGACACTGGCAAAATAAAACTTCCGGTAATTAGGAAAGGGAAAACACTTAATAAAAAACTAGAAAATATACATCGCACATGACTTTCTCTTACCTTGCCCCTAGTTTAAATATAATTTTTCTTTTAATTTCCATTCCTACGTGTCATCTTTTTCCAAAAATGTGTAATAACGCCCAAATGGTGCGATTTAGAACTGATGTGTGATAATTAAAGTCGCCCTCTAATCTATCTAAGTCTTATAAGGTCTTCAAAACTCTCATAATATACAGGGTGTTCCGTTTAAAAATCTGAAGTTGGACAGTTTTTAGAATAAACCGAACACCCTGTATATTCGAAATGTTTGAAAATGTGAAGAGTTCGATGTCATGCAACCTTTATTAGAAACATTTTTGCTAAATACAACAATACCCGACATTAAGAACAAAATAGCCTCTTGCCCCATAGGATTGCATTTTTATCAATTATGCTTATAACTCGAGAACTGTTGATTTTAAGCATGTACTATCCTTATAGTTTTAGTAGATTACAAATATATATATTGTTATAAAAAGTTGTAAAAAATCAAAAAAAAAATTAGGTTAAGTGCCTCAACCATATGTACAATTTTTCCGAAATCCTTATTGTGACCAGATTATATCATAATTAGCTTGTACGTCAAGTATTGTTTTAATCAGTCTAACGTGGCAGTCTAAAAACAACAGCTTGCAGACGAACAGACAGACGGACAGACCAATCACTAAAAATAGCATAGATAGGCTACGAAAAGCCTAATTTGTTAAGATCCATCACCACCTAGACATCGATTATTTTTTGTGAATGCAATACTTTCTCTTAAGAGAAAGTAAAAACATAAAAGCAAACAAATAGAAATGCAAAATTATAGAAATATATTTCTGCGAAAGAAGCAAGCGAAGGGTATTCAAAATTTAAATTAGACGCAGCAAGATATCTTCATAAAAAAATCAATATTACAGCTAAATAACACCAATGTAATAGTAGTACCATTACGTATACAAATGGAACTTCAATTTATCACAACGATTAGTACATAACAAATTACTATTCACAGCAATGAGTAATGACAGGGAAACATTTCAAACTAAAGATTAACCGAGTCTTAGCTAAAGCATTTAGATATAAATGCTCTGATATACATAAGACTGCGTCTACTTAATACGGTCCTGGGCTTAACGCTAATTCTCGCTAATACCATATAAAATAACGGTTATTCCAAATCCAAACTCTGACCATTCGGTTAAACACCCCGGTAATTCCGAATTAAACCCAGATTACGCTCGACTAATGCCCTTCAAAGCCTGTTATTATCGATTTAATTGCTCAATTCATTTGATTATATTGCTATGGATCATTAGTGCCTATCCGCGTACATCATAGAGAGACGAGTGGATTTTAGTGCGTACGTTCTCCTTTATTTAGTCGTGCTTCATATTAATCTCTTTGATATCGAAAATTTAGCAGGAAAAGTAATTGTGTACATTCATGCACGTTTTAATGAAACAAGAAAATAAACTGACCTCCTTGAAGGACTGCATAATTGAAATCTGCTATCTTCTTGCTTTCACATTTCAACTAACAAGAGTCTCTCCTAACTCTTCAGAAAATCATCCCCTTAAGTCCCTCCCTACCCGTTAGTTCGGTAATATTTTCTGTTTTCGACCGAATTAATTAATTCGGTGCCATAGAATTAATTAGGTACGTTTAATAAATTTTGCTTTCTATTCGCATGTAATACCATGAGTATGAGTAATCTCTATCATTGCATGCTCATTTAATAATACATCCTGTCTTTTATATAATATTTCTGGCTTAACTTTTAATTATCCTGTATCTATACACTCATATATGTAAATTGCTTTTCACCACACCTCATGTAACTTTATAGCGACATGCATAATTATATGCAAAATTTCTTTGTAACTAAATCACTTTTTTACATGCATAAAATTTGATACCAACAGCCTGACCTCGTTGTTAGTCCAAACAAATGCTTATGCAAACCCACGGTTAGTTACTGTACGAGAGTATAGCTCTAAGCTGCGGTTTCAGCTTACGTTTGGTCGAATAGCCACTCTCTTTTACGCCCGCGAGGCGTTCATATTGAATGACAGACTTATTATCAGCAGAAAAAGCACCACCACACGTTCTCTACCTTCGATAAGCTTCACCGTTTTTCTAAATTCACCCAACTACAAAGAAAGTTCATTACATTACAGAACCTAATCAGATGATAAAGTTAAGTCGATGGGAATCCGGAAGGATTAAGAAACATCACGTTCCCTAATTAATTACTTACGTACCCAAAAATGCCCGGACAGAAACATTAATCATTCAGCGTAACGAGAGTGGAAGGGGTAGGTCGTGGATTTGCAGGAAATGCCAGGATGGGGTGGAAAACGGGAAGGGTCGAAAAAGGATTAATTAAAATCCTTAGTACGCGCCGTTCGTTTCGGTCCGCTGCGTTGAAAAATTGAAATTATACTTTTTCTTATTATTTCCGTTTTTGTTCAGATCTTTTTTTTTTCGAATTTTTAATGAACAATTAATTGAAATGAAAAGGTGGTTCAGATTCTACCCGGGAAATTATTTAAATGTTCACGTTCCTGTTCTCAATCGGAAATTAACTAGAGGGGGGAAGGTGTGGTGTTGTGACTTAAAAAGCAAAGCTTTCACAAAATCGATGCACGAACAAGGAAACAAGAGAATTTCCAATTAAGTATTGTTGAATTGTAAAGAGAACACGTTACGGCATGCTAAAAGATTATTAGCTTTAGGATAATTTTTCTTTAATTTAGGATAACTTTTCTGTACTCCATATTATGAACATTGTTATAAATTTTAGATTTATGATAACCACAAAAGAAGAAATAGTTAGCAGGAATCCTCCCACCAAGCAATCCTCCCACTTCTTGTTGAATGTAATCATTATCGTAATTTCATGTTTGTAACTGATGAAATGGAATTAAGAACACGTTATGTTTTGGTCAACTATAAATAGGGAACGATTCAGTAGAACAATTAGCAAATGATGACATTACACATTCTTCACATGGCCAGGGAAATGTGACCCAATACAAATACCAACTATTCATTTGCGCAGGACAGTGATATAGTTAGTTATCGACAGTCATCGACGAGTCATCGACATGCTGACCATTACAGTAGTAATAGCCGTAGTATTTAAAGCTAGTATAATCGAATAACTGTAACACCAGAGGCAACAACGTCACATTTAAATAAATACGTTAGTTTGTTCGACAATGTTTTAATGGACCCTCCTAAAGAATGGGTAGCCATTGACATTGTCATTTATTCCACCCCAAGCATGAACCCATTCCATTGTGCTGATTGGTGGTTACATTTTGTACGTGCTGTAAAAACTATTGCTTTTTAAATCAGATCATTTTCATTCGATAAATTGATGATAGATTCTTCATTTACTGGTGATAGGTTATGCTGGTGATTGGAAATTTGAAAGGCACGCATTTATTATATTTTGTTTACGTATTGAATATGGATTATGAAGCCACAAACTACTGAAATATTAAACGTAGACGCATGATTTTTGTGGTATGACATGAAATACTTATTGACATACAATGTAGGAAAGTTCAGCTTGACGCATAGGGCCCCCACTCTACCCCACCAGCCCACGTTTGCCAGGCCCGTTCCGCCGCACGAACGCTTATTGTTAGTTCCTTTCTGATCCGCTGGTGGCATGTACGCCTAGTCCGTCTTTA
>JAWQRM010000282.1:0-24915 GCA_033557675.1 Coptodactyla brooksi
GTACTAACTAATGCGGGATTCTTTTCCTTGACTTCATGAGCCAAACCTGTGCAAAGTCCAATGAGTTTATTCCAATCCAAATGATTTTTTTCGATCAAGTCTGATATTAAATTCAATATATCTTCAGATTTAGTACTTGCTATCAATAATTGAGAGTACAAAATCTCTTCTTCAATGTGATCTAACGTACCGCCTTGGACTAGTACAATGACTCTCCATTTTTTGATATTTCTTCGAATCTGCAAAGATAATTTGTTTATTTCAATTTTCTTTATCTGTACTATCTACTTACCATGACAAAATTGGTTACATAATAAATGTTGTTGAACATCGAAACAAAATCATGTTCATTTACTGGTTCCAGCACTCTAATGCAGAAAATAATGAACATCCAGAACACCTTGTTCATTCACTAAATGGCTTCTATTCCCTTGGAAACACACTGGCACCACATTAAAAAACTGACTCTGTTGTACTGACTCAATTCAAAGTATTTCCAGTAACTACACAACGTACTGCGCAAACGCGAGAAATATTTGGAATATACCAAAATTATGGAGAAGGAACTAAATCCCTATTATATCTTAAAAATAATGATTCTGTTCATTACCTGGGCAATCCACCCTACCTCTATTATTAAAATCATTTCCTATTTTTTTTAGAATTTTTCTCCTGTGCTTTCAAGCATTTCACTTTAAGGGGGTAGTCTAGTTTATTGTTAATTTATTTTGTATTTTTGATTTTACTGAAAGCATTAAACATAGAATTTTACAAGGACTTCAAAAATGCAATAATATACAGGCTGTGCCATTTAGAAATCTGAAGTTGGGTAATTTCTAGAATAAACTGAACACCCTGTATATTCCAAAACAGTTTCAAATTGTAAACAGTTCGATGTGATGCAACTTTTATTTGAAACATTTTTACCTAGAAAGAGCAAAAACAGTTCTAAAAAAAAATTGCATTCATAGCTGTCATGTTCTTTCAAAAATACGAAATAACACCCAAACGCTGCAATTTGAAGCTGAGGTATGATAACTAAAGTCACCTTTAAATCTTATACGGATTTCAAAAATGCAATAATATACAGGGTGTTCCATTTAAAAATCTGAAGTTGGATAGTTTTTAGAATAAACCGAACACCCTGTATATTCGAAAATTGATTCAAATTGTAAATGGTTCAATGTCATGTAACTTTTATTTGAAACATTTTTTGCTAAAGGGAGCAATACCCGAGATTAACAACGAAATATCCTCTCACCTTATAGGACTGTATTTTTAACAATTATGCTTATAACTCGAGAACTGTTGATTTTAAGCATGTACTATACTTATAGTTTTTTGCTCACAGTTTTATGTAGATTACAAAAATATATTTTGTTTCAAAAACTTGTAAAAAATCAAAAAAGAGCAATAACAATTCTAAGAAAAAATTTGCATTCACAGCTGTTATGTTTTTCCAAAAATACGAAATAACACCCAAACGGTGCAATTTGAAGCTAAAGTATAATAATTAAATAATAATAATTAAAGTCACCTTTAAATCTTATAAGGATTTCAAAAATGCAATAATATACAGGGTGTTCCATTTAAAAATCTGAAGTTGGATAGTTTTTAGGATAAACCAAACACCCTGTATATTCGAAAATTGATTCAAATTGTGAATGGTTCGATGTTATGCAACCTTTATTTGAAACATTTTTTTCTAAAGGGAGCAATATCCGAGATTAAGAATGAAATATCCTTTCGCCCCATAGGACTGTATTTTTAACAATTATGGTTATAATTCGAGAACTGTTGATTTTAAGCATACATTATCCTTATAGTTTTTTATTTGCAATTTTATGTAGATTACAAAAATATATTTTGTTTCAAAAAGTTGTAAAAAATCAAAAAGAGCACTAACAAGTTCTAAGAAAAAATTTGCATTCACAGCTGTCATGTTTCTCCAAAAATACGAAATAACACCCAAACGGTGCAATTTGAAGGTGAGGTATAATAATCAAAGTCACCTTTAAATCTTATAAGAGTTTCAAAAATGCAATAATATACAGGGTGTTCCATTTAAAAATCTGAAGTTGGATAGTTTTTAGAATAAACCGAACACCTTGTATATTCGAAAATGATTTCAAATTGTGAAGAGTTCGATATCATGCAACCTTTATTTGAAAATTTTTTTTCTAAAGGGAGCAATACCCGAGATTAAGAACGAAATATCCTCTCGCCCCATAGGACTGTATTTTTATCAATTATGCTTATAACTCGAGAATTGTTGATTTTAAACATGTAATATTCTTACAGTTTTTTACACACAATTTTATGTAGATTATAAAAATATATTTTGTTGTATGAAAGTTGTAAGAAAATCGAAAATTTTTTAAGTACCTCAACCGTATGTACAATTTTTATGAATCCCTTATTTTGACCAAATTATATAATAATTAGCTTTTATGTAAAGTATTATTTTAATCAGTCTAACGTGGCAATCTAAAAACGATACACAGTGTTAGAAACTTAAAACGAAAACAAATAATCAACCGCTAGAAGTCAAAAGTCAAGCGATTATATATATATATATATATATATATATATGTTTTTATGTTAATGTAGTAGAAAATATTTAAAAATATAGGGTATGATTTCTGAAGTGCCCAACGGCTTGACTTTTGCGAACAACTGTACCTCAAGCCGTTAAGAGGCGCAATTAAAGAACATTGTAAACGTTTAAAAAGGAATAATAAATTCAGATGTCAACTTGTCAATCAAGTGCCGCAAAAAGTTTGAACTGTCGAGTCCCTAAAAACTGTTTAATTGATTCAAATTAGTCACACCGAGCTCAACGCGCTTGCCCGGGGGAACAGGGTGGGGGGGTCTTTTTTTTTAATATCAGCCCCCAGCGAGAAGGAAATGAATACATGCGAAATAAAGATAACGTGCCCTTAGAAAGCTGACCGACGTCCACTCCGTTGCGCAAACTACTTCAAAAGCAATTACTTGAGAAAATATTTTAGTTGCTCGCACGCGTGCGTATGTCGGTCGGTATAGATGGAATTATGAAATCGTAAACTAAATTTTAGTGGCGATAGTGATTATATTATCCGGAATAGAATAGGATCGAGATTGTACTAAATGAATTACGGCCTACAATATTTGGTACATTGTAAAAGTTTATTATCCATGAAAAGACAGATGGGAGGTACTCGAATTTATTATAGGGGGCGTGAAATGACCGCTGTCCACTATTGGAAAGTAAGGGGAGGGGTGGGAGGTGAAAGTAAGAACTTAACGTAACCGTTAAAAGTCTGCGATGCCTATTCTGAATTAAAACTTGATTAAACACGCGGAAAGGGGAGCGATTTTATTCAATAAAACGCGTATTGATTGTAAATCGATCAATCAAAGTCAAATTTGCGCCTTCTGTGGCCTTATGTTAATCTAATACAACCGGGCCACTTGATAATGGACAAAGTGTCAGTAGTTGATAAATTGTGGGACGATGATTGCGGAAAACACAACAAAAGAGTTAAAATTTTCGCCAATATATATTTTTCTACATTTATTTCACCATATATACATATATTAATTTCTTTTTCCTACGGGAAACAAACATCGAAATGATCTAAAGTACACGTATTAACATTAAAAAACACGTAAAGCGGAAATTATATTTACTGGGGAAACAGGAAACGAAACGTAACAAAAGTTTTTTAACCTACCTTTCGTAAAGGACATTTGCGGGCGCACGAATAGCTGCGAAAGTACTACGAAGGTAGCGGAGGACGCTTATGCCTAATTAGTAATAAACGCAATCGTTTAATTGTTAAAGGAAACTTTAGACATAACCTCTGGTAAAAATAAAAATTATCTACGAGCGCGGTCGGCGACATCTATACGGCAATGACCCGCACTACCCGCAATCAAGTACACTTTGACTACTCGCACATAGATGTCGCCGCGACGAACAAAACCATTAGCGTACGTTTAGACACTTATTTAAAATAGGTCTTAAAGGGTTCTTTTCCTTAATTACTTACAAATAAAGAAGAATTGACGCAGGAGTGACAATTTTTTATATTGACTACACATTTCTCTTAACACAGGTTTTGTATTAAATACAGTTGCACGTCCTGGAAGCACATATAATTCCAGTTTTGCCATTTATTTTTCTTCACTAATTATGCAAAGCTCAAGGAACATGTAATTATCGAACAGTGTTTTTTTTTATCTACTCTTTTTAAACATACTTTTCGTACGACAACAAAATTACAGATACCTACGAAATTTGGAGATTTTTCTTTATGTTAATTCCTTAATTTGTCTCTTTATCTTTTCAAATTATCAAACACGTGCGCTCACATGAACAGAAGAATCATTATGCTAACATTATTGTCTATATATTGTCAAATATGTATAATATCACTTTGATTTCTTTCTTAATACAGTTTTCTTTTCTTAATATATTCATGTGAGCTTATTTTTTATAAAATTTCTCTTTAAATTAAATTTAGTGATTGCCCACAAATTCACGCATTTTTCCCAATATAATTTTCGCAGGACTTACCGAACCGTTTATTACGTTCCCACTTTTCAATCCGCCGGATAATAATAAACAACTCGGAAACCTGCATTTATTCTTTTCTTATATTTCGATATGTACAGGTGTCCCGTAATACCCTTATTGTCGATATTATTGTCGATATGTTACTGGTTTGTACAGTCGGAATCTAAGGGGCAAGAAGCGCGCTGAGGACTTCGCTAATCCGGACGCTGCGCTAATTCGGACACTGCTATAATTCGGACAGTTTCGTGCCGTTCAACTCTATAGTCCGGACACGTTTGAAAATCGCGTTAATAATTTCTACTGAAACTTCGAAGACCATCACTTCTAATTTCAAATTGCTGAATATATGTTTTTTTTTATTTTTATAAGAACCATAAAATATGTTTTATTTTCCTGTGGAGAATACGTTTTACTTCTTAAAAATAATAAAATTATCTTTAAAATATTTAATGTTATAATATTTATAACTGTACAACACCTATTAAAGGTATCAATGAATTGGTGTATGGGTAGGTGTAAATGTAAGACATTGTCTAAAGCCTTCTCTTGCGCGTATCATTCTCATGAAGAAAGTTTATTGGATAAACTGATACATATTACGTAGTTAGGCTTGTAGTAGTAGTTTCGTAGTTTCATTAGTTTCATTATAAATTAAGTAAACATTGTTACTAAATTTATACTTTATTAGGGATGGAGTTGTAGGGAAGGAAATTGTACATTGTCTTCTCTTTCGGGTATTTTTAAACCTATATACTGAGTGTAAGGTGAGTCTTGATAAACAAGCAGTAACTATTTACGTCAAGAATGTACAGTACTGGCCAAAAATATATTGTCTTTCGATTTTTCCATCATAACTTTTTCAATCTTATCGAACCGCTCTGAAATGATTCGGGAATATGAAAGATCTCGTCCAGATCACATTACCATTTGGGGATGCACGAAATTGAAAATTATGAAAAAATCGTCAATTTTAGCTTCTCTCACATCTAACCCTTTTTTTGATGCAGTTCTCGATTATTTTCGACGGTTTAGGTGCTAACAAATTAATATAATATAATAATTTTCCTAATTAACATTTAATTACAGCATAAGATCAAATCCTATATTCACATAGGATGGGAATACGATGTTAAGTCTGCAAAAATTCAGCTGATTTGGTTGACTTTTAAGAAAGCTATGATTAAATCTCGAAAAAACTGTAAAAAAATAATAAATTTATGGTCAGTACTGTAGAACATACATATGATACCAACCGTGACTGTCACATAGATCTGACTTAGCTACTGGAGGTAGCAATTTGAAAAAAAAAGTTCACCATCCCTTGGGGGTAAAGTTAATATTGCTAAATATTAACTTTACAGTTATTAATATTAAATATTTTAAAGAGAATTAGAATTGAAGGTAAAAATCCGTCACCAGAACTAACAAACACCTTAACCACAACAATAATGGTTTAAAACTCAACATATGTTTCGGTTTATCGAATAAACCATCTTCATTTAATAACGGCCCTGCACCTACACCTGCCACGATTCTTTTCGATCCGGTGGGCAGAAGGACAAGGTAATTAAAACCGGATTATAAGTAAGAGGACCCTTCAAAAAGTAATTAGGGTAGGTATATAAGGTTTATTGGATATTTCTTTTTTCAAATGTGTTTTCTCAAATCGAGTTTTAGGTCAATGAAAGTTGTGGAACATTATACTAATACCTTAGACGAGATACTCAGTAGACTTAAGGACAGAGAAGACTTGAACTACAGATCCAACATAATTTACAAAATTGTGTAGACGAATTGGTGTCGGAATTCAACAAATTTAACTTACACATACAATTTACGATAGAGAGAGATAGAGAAAGACAGATATGTGCCGTTTTTGGATATCAAGGTGATAAGAACTATGAATAACACTATTGCTTTTGACTGGTACAACAAACCCAGATATTCAGGGAGATACTTGCACTTTTTTATTTTCACAGAAAATGAAACATAAGATTGGTGGTGGCTATGAAGACACGTATTAATAAGATTTCTAATACGGAATTTTTAAAGGAAAGAAGAGATACTGAATCTCGAAACGTAATCTTAGACATTTCGACAATATGAAATCAAAGCAGATCTTTCAACCAGTACAACTCCGTACTGTTAGATTGAGGAACTTCAGCCAATTCATTGATTACTTCGATAGGTGTACAGTTCCTGGTTCTTTTATAAATAAAAAAAAGAGTTCTTCTAGAAATAAAATTAAGTTTAAAAAAAGTTAAAACTGGAAAATACAAATTTTGTGATTAAGGTCTATATAGCTTAACGCGCATGTCTGATTCCGACCGCAAATGTTTGGCTCTTCTGTTTAGCGTAGGCTATTAAGATATGATTATTGTGCGATCGCGATATGGCAAGTAGGTAGAGAATAGGACACCTGTATATACGTAAAAATTCTCTAACATCTCTTATAAATATCTATAGAAAACTATTACTTTTTTTTCTTTCTAAGGGTATAAAATATATCGAAGCGTTAACCCGCCGGGTGTCCTTGAAGAATTGGAAAATCCTTATTGTCAAAATTATCAATTTTTACCATGTATATAATAGTGTAGGTTTATCTAAAAAAAATTCTTCAAGGTCAAACGCGGGAGTGTATACACAGCTTAAAACTGATCACATGTACAATAGCTGCCCCGTCAGAACACTAGGTCGAAAAATTGTCGTTTTTATCACTAACAGGTTTTAAATTTGGCTAGGACTTGTGCGTAGCATAATCGTGACATCTCGAAAAATATGAAAGGGTTTGTCACAATTTCTCAATACTGCTTTAGAGGTTACAATCGAAACTGACTGTACATAAATTTCTTTTTTTTTTCGATTTTTCAATTTGTACCTTCAGAAAAGGAAAAAAAAAAACATTCAATTTAATCGGCATTTTCTCGCATTTGTTGTAAAATCCAGGGGACATACTTCGGGACGTAGGCATAGACCCCGGGCAGGTGGGGGTGGGCGCACTTGATTCCCCAACTAACAATTCCCCCCACAAACCATTTGTCGGCGTCAGTCTCGTCCCGACATAAAAGCGGTCCACCGGAATCACCCTAAAGAGGGGAAAGAAGTTTAATTTCGGAGCGGACCCCGTACGTCATAATCAATAGCGCAAAAGGTATACCGAAAACACACGGGCTACTTTCGGGCAGGATTTCGGGGGTCGTTATAGGAATTTTAATTTCAAAATTCTCCTATAAATTACGGACAGGGGAGCGCGGTCGCGATCGCGACGTTGTCTATTGGAAATATCCGTACAATATAGGCCATAAACTACCTTGAAAGTTTGTCCAAATCGTAGGGAAATCGGCGGCGATATTCCATTAGCCATTTCCAGGTTCCCCGAAGTGAATACCCCGGATTAACCTGAAACCCCTACCGGAAATTCCGCAATTGAATAATTGCCACGCACATTTTGAGACTCTCAAGAGTTTGAGACCTGCCCTAAGCCGACTTGACGGATGGTCCACCGAAAATACAAAATGTGCTCTTGGTACAAATTTGACAAATACAACAAACCTTGTTTGTTTGCCAGTTTTGGCAACGTTAACCTCACCCGAAGCGATACTCAAGTTTTAGGATCAACGATGTATTACAAGTTGAGGTTTAGAAACACACAAGTCAAGTTCTCAAAGACAAATTACAAAATATTCAAGATCGCCTTGAAAAGCAACAAACGCTATCTGCCTAAGTAAACGTCAGTGTTCATACTTTTCGTGTTGACGTTTCGTCTGCGGTGGTTTCTTACACAGTACATGGGTTTAATTCTGACTTTAATCACTTAAAGAAAAGAAATAAATAAAATAAGAAAATTGCTCGTCAAGCAAGAAAACACCATCAGTTTGTAGTACACAGTATGACAATTAAATAAAGAGAATTTTTAGATACACAAGATTGTAGAACCTCAGTCAATTCATTTACTACTTTAATAGGTGCCGCACAGTTCTTTGCTTTTAAATTTTTAAAACCTTTACAACACAATGCTTGAGTATTACGTATTATATTATATAATAGTAGCAGCAAGAGTTCTTTACGTGCAATAACGTAACCAGCTTTTGTCAAAGCCCTATCTGCCTCTGACAGGCTTATCAAAGTATTTTGTTGTCCACTCAAGCCACTTTTTAATTTTTCTGGTTCAATTTCCATTTGTTCCGGTAAAAATAGCTTGTATTTGTTGAAATGCTTTGTTGAAAAATGCCTTTTTAAATTATATTCTTTAAAAACTGAATATTTGTAATTAAATATTTGAAGGTCATTAAAAATGAGGCCTTTAAATCTTTAATTGATTCATTTTACGGGCTCTAATACATTAAAATTAAATGAAGTTTAAAATTTTAAATTTTAAAGCTACTAAAATGAGGTTTCTCTATTTTGTTAATAAAATATTCTTCTGACAATAAAATTCTTTTTTGCTGTTCATATGTTCTGGTAAAAATAGCTTGTATTTGTTGAAATATTTTGTTGAAAAATGCCTTTTTGAATTGTATTCTTTAAAAATTGAAATAGTTTCGTTACAGGGCAATCGTAAGGCTTTATCTTGTATATTTGTAATTAAATATTTGAAAATCATTAAAAATGCGGCCTTTAAATCTTTAATTGATTCATTTTACGGGCTGTAATAAATTAAAATTAAATCAAGTTTAAAATTTTAAATTTTAAAGTTACTAAAATGAAGTTTCTTTATTTTGTTAATAAAATATTCTTCTGACAATAAAATTCTTTTTTGGTGTTCATTTGTTCTGGTAAAAATAGTTTGTATTTGTCGAAATGCTTAGTTGAAAAGTGCCTTTTTAAATTGTATTCTTTAAAAACTGAAATAGTTTGGATACAGACCAATCTTACAGCTTTATCTTGTACATTTGTAATTAAATATTTTAGGGCAATTAAAAATGCGGCCTTTAAATCTTTAATTAATTCATTTTACGGGCTGTAATAAATTAAAATTAAATGAAGTTTCAAATTTTAAAGTTTAAAGCTACTAAAATGAAGTTTCTCTATTTTCTTAATAAAATATTCTTCTGAAAATAAAATTCTTTTTTGCTGTTGTGTAAATTATATCAGAAATGTTTGAATTGTATCCTGGGGGAAAGTTTATAAAAAAGATTCTTGCTATTTAAGTTAAAATGTTCGAAAATACATCCCCAACATTTTTTTCTTTTTGGGTATAATTTTTTTAATTTTATTTTGTTTCAATAAAAATAAAATTATGCATGTGATACATCACTGAATTCAGAACAAAATGCTCTTTTCAAAAATATGTTTTCCAACCCGTAGTATCGCTTAAAAAATCAAGTTGGCTTTGTATTTCAAAAACAAACGAAGACACAGAGGCAAAGAAATTACTGAAGACTTGTTCCAGACTTTTCAGACACCCTGTAGATATATGTATACATACAGTAGATAAAACATATAAAAAGATAATTTGTTAACCTTTTTTAAGGTGTGCTTCAATCTTTGTTTGCTTTAAATTTTTTTGCTTCAATTTAAAAACTACGGTTATAGTTTTTTAAATTTATTGTTGCACAATAAATAATTCTGTATAGGCACATGACTATCAACAGAAGCATATTCATCTAAATCCACAATTTCGTTACGAACTGTGGGAAAAACAGTTGGGCAAGGGGTATTTCGTATTCCGCATTAAACATTGTATCTTCTTGGACAACATCAGAGAATCTGGCTTTGGTAAAACATTTCTTAACTGTAGTAGACGATACCTTATTCCAAGCAGCTGTAATCCATGAAAGTGTATTGGCTAAATTTATGTATTTTTCAGCATTTTCGAAATCACATTCACTGTGAATAAATGTTAGAAGCCTTTTAATTAAAAAATTTCTCTTTGTTCCATTATGATTTTTTATGATATGAATTTTTACGACATCAAACACAATTTAGCTACAACTTTGTAATTTGTCATCTGATTAGCATGAACTTGGATGCGTTCGAAAGAGGTGACTTGCATCTTTCCAACAACATACATGTTCGGTAGAGGGCGCTGTGATTTAAATTAAAATTCTCGTTATTTAATTGTCATACCGTGTATTTATAGTACAATTTGTTTTGGTTTGTGATTTATTTCAATCTGGCAATAAATAACATAGACACTACTTTTTTTAGAGATAGAGCTTGGCTTCAATGGTGTCATTAACGTTGCTGTGTCTTGTGTAGGTTGGTTATTATTTTATTGCAGGAGTTTTATGGGTTGGAATATAGGATGTTAGGGCTTTTGAAGAAATTTTATTCTATATTTCTAGGTAGGACACTAATTGACTCCAATTACGCTGACAATCTGTGCGGAAATTCCCACTTACGTGGAAGTATAGAGCAAAATTTCTAGGTCATAAAAGTCCTAAGCAAAAGTAATAAAATGAATATTATGGAGAACCTCTAAATATTTAAAGAAACCTTGAAAACCCTGAAATATGTCCACTAACAAGTAGTACATGGAAAACTATTGGACACCTAAATCGTTATATCGTCATAAAATTCATGTGAAGGGCTTATCGATTTTGGAAATAGATTCTACTATTTTATGGATTATTTTTACGATTGTTGCGAAATCAGGTAACTAAGGGTTCTTGGGGTCGCTGAGAACGAATCTGAAGTAAAATAGTTAAATAGTGATGCATGTCAAAATCTATCCCTCGTGGACGTGATGGGGTTAGCTCAGTTCGCTTCCTGGCCCCATTCACTACTGTAAATTGCTCTTGTCACAAGTTGAATTTTTGCTTTTTAATATCTGCAGCTGTCGTTTCATTCGATTTATGGATTTAAAGTACCTGTAAAGATAATGTCGATGAATCCAAGAAACATTGTCCTTTTATTGCAAAGAAGTTTTAATTCTCCTGAATATGATGTGGATTCAGTTATTACAGACGAGGAAAAACCTTCTGCAACTAATGTGATTAAAGATGCTATAGATGCACAGATATTTGTCGAAAGCATTGATGCTTTAAGCTTTTAATGAAGAAAGTGTATATCCTGGAACAAGTCCTTTTGATAAGGTCTCTGGAAATGATTTCGAAGAATCAATAAAGGATTGCAAAAAAAAAACTATAATTGATACTGACATCTAATATAAGAAAAAGGCTATACACGAAGACAAAAGCTTTGCCTTTAAAGACAGTTCGGCACAGATTTAAGAAAGTTTCTGATTTGGGGTTATTGTATAGGCGGGAGGAGCAAATGAAGGCAGGTGGCTAGAGTCTTGGATTAATTCACAACTTTCTCTGAAAGTTAGCTTTTTATTCGTGACATTGATATAAAAATAAAAACGGACTTCAGATTCGCTATCAGCGACCCCAAAAACATCACTGGTTACCTGATTTCGCCCTTTGATAAGATTTCCGGAAGTGATTTCGAAGAATCACTAAAGGATTGCAAGAAAACTATAATTGATACTGACATCGAATATAAGAAAAAGGCTGTACATGAAGATAAAGGCTTTGCCTTTAAAGACAGTTCAGCACAGATTTAAGAAAGTTTCTGATTTGGGGTTATAGTATAGGTAAGAGGAGCAAATTAAAGAAGGTGGCTAGAGTCTTGGATTAATTCACAACTTCCTCTGAAAGATCGCTTTTTATTCATGACGATATAAAAATAAAAATTGACCTCAGATTCACTATCAGCGACCTCAAAAACATCCTTGGCTACCTGATTTCGCCCTTTGATAAGGTTTCCGGAATTGATTTCGAAGAAGACAGTTCATTCTTTAAAGACAGTTCAGCACAGATTTAAGAAAGTTTCCGATTTGGGGTTATTGTATAGGTGGGAGGAGCAAATTAAGGAAGGTGGCTAGAGTCTTGGATTAATTCACAACTTCCTCTGAAAGATCGCATATGCCAAGTTTTGGGAAAATACATCGAACCTACTGGTATTTTGATGGTTGGGTTGCAAGAAAAAGGTACAGGATAATGATCGCGTAGGCTTCGAAATTAGAACAGAAGAGAACAAATTTACAAGTTGCTTAAATCCCCGACGAGCGTTCAGTTCGAAATTGAAGCGCAGAAAACGCTCCGGGCCAAGTGAAGGATGGACTGGGAATTTCTGGGCGCGCGGACGCGTAAATTTACGAGAAACCGGCTACACGGATAAGGATAAACCTTACCTGACAGGCGTCCTTGCCGCCATCCTTATAACCCGCGCATATCATCCCATCAGTTACGTTCAGGTCCCTGTTTTCGAGCCAAGAATTGCAGAGGTCCCTATTTAGTACAGGCACGTTCACTTCGTTCACCTCCGGTTCATATTCTGACACTAAAATGTTACCAGTTAATTTCGACCTTGTTGCCGGGCTTTTTCCCCCCCAGTGACGAAACCTACGTTCGGTATCCTCTTTCTTTCCCCAGCCAATAACCGTGCACATCGTGCCCGGGTGAAGTATTTTATTCGCCGTCGGCAAACACACCGGCAGTAGATGCTCGTGGAAAGTTACTCGCGAATTTAGCTGCGAACAAAATGGGAAAATTGAAAAAAAGTCAACGTTCAGAAGGTTATTGAAACGTAGCAATCACGTAGGAGCGCCTTTGGCGTTGTGTCTCTAGACAAAGTCAAAGCCAAACGCAAACTCAAAGTTACGGTCATTCGGGTGGCGGTGACCTTGATGTTCCAGAATGGGCTGAATAGGCCGAGACCTTGACCCGACCGTACTCATCGTATAATAAGGTGGTCTAGTGCGCAACAAAGATTGAGCTAGCAGCTCAGTCACCTCCGTAGCGGGAACACTGCGCCCGCCTGCTTAGTACCAGGTCGAACACAGCCGTTTTAGTAAAATAATTGGTTGTATTGTGGATTATACTCTTGTATCGTATTGCAATTCAATATTGCACTTATCGTATCAGTTAGTGACGGAGATTTACGTTGAAGTTGAGACTTACTTGAAATAGTGCGACATCGTTGTCGTGGGATATCCCGTTATTGTAATTTGGATGCGGGACAACCTTCCTGACCTTCATTTTTTGACCGTAGTATGAGTGGGCGTGCCTCCTCGTTATACCCAGCTGAATGGTCCAGCCGCTAACGTCGGAATGGCTATAATGGTGGGGGATGCGCAATTAAGAAATTTTTAGGAGGACGAACGCGTCTGGCCATTAGTCATCATTTCAGACTGTTCGTTTTAGTTAAGGTTTAAGTTCTCGCGTGGAGCGAATCCTTACTTGCCGACGCAGTGTGAAGCTGTCAAAACCCATTGATCGGCGATAAGCACTCCGGCGCAATAAAAGATTTCCTCCGGTCCTCCTAATAAAGCAGCCAAGAATGGCCAGTCCCCTGGCATTGACTTGGTTCCTCCGACAATCCTTTTCACTCTGCCTTCGGCGTTGCGATTCTTTTTTCTGGCTTTGCCGCAAACTGAAAAAAAAGGACTGTAGAATATCCCCGGAGGGTGGGCGCAAGGTTGGATGGGGGAAGACGGAGGTGGAGGGTGTGGGATTGGCGGGATAAAACGTACCGAAATTCGTGCAAGTTATGTCGACGGTCGTGTAGGACTTGCCCTTGCACGTTCCGAACTCTCGCAGAATGTTTCGCGGTCTGGGGTTGACCGGTCTATTTTGAGATAGTCTCCATAGCGTGCCGGTTTTAGGAACCACCGGCGTGTTGTTAATCTCCACCCCTTTCACCAGATGCCTGCTGCTGTTCAAAGTCCTTTAAGCACACGCACGAATAAGCACCGCGAGAAATCCATCACTCCTCTTTAGACTTACGAATAACCCAATACGTGGCAGATCATCTCCGACGTAGTCGTATCGAAATGGTCGACGCAAGCCGGTATCCATTTTTGATGTTCCGGTTTGTACACCTCCAGTTGTCCTTTTCCCTCGTCCCCATTTCTTTCGCTCAGCCGCACTACAACAGTTCGAAACTTCTAGCGCCTGGGGACGCTTGGAAAGTTATACGTTTCACTTACGGCAATTCCTCTCGTCTTGCGCCCAAGGACAGTCGACTTTCCCATCGCACATGTACGTTTGAGTTATGCAACTATCCTTACCGCAATGCACCTGATCCGGAGTGCAAGTTTTGCAGTTTAACTCGTCCGATTGGTCCTTGCAGTCGATGTGACCATCACACTTCCAATCGTTCGGTATGCAGCGACGTATATCACATTGGAATCCCGAATGACACACTTCGAAAAATAGGGACAATCATTTTCATCAACATTTTCATACACGGGTAATCAAAATTCCTGTCAAGGTATCAAAATACCTACTTAATCTAAGTGACCTTGGCCGGAATTTTTCTTACCCCACTTTAAAAATAGATGGGATAACAATTTCATACCGGGGGTATAACATAAGAAAGAACGTGCAAATACAGTATTAGGTTTTATGTGTGATGGAATCACAGTTCGTGTGCAAGAATGTAGAACATAACAATATGATACCAACCGTGACCGCCACACAGTGCTGACTAAGATAACAAACGTAACTATTTAAGCAATACGTTAATTAAATTTGACAGTTAGAATACAATTGTAACACAGTAGTATACAGCTGTAATACACTTGTACAATGTAATAATAATAATAGATACGACGAAGACGAAATACAACAACGACGAAGACGAAGATGACATCATCAATACCCTTGGTGAAGTGGTGTTATGGGAAGTTAGCGCAATGAAAAGACAAAAGATATTCAGGTTAGATACATACTACATAGTTTAAACGGAGCGTTGCAGTGATTGCGGATTGGATCTAAACCTGCACGTTTAAAGTGTTACATTTGATGAGTAGTGGGGTGTTTCGGTTTTAACGAACGCTAAGATTATTCCTACCCGCGACTTGCGAAACCTGTCGGCAGTTCAAACGGGTCGGCGGAACACCTGTTCGGCTTAGTGACGGCAACGATCCCGGTCGTTAATCCCGGTCGAAGTCAGCCTCAAGTTAGTCAAGGGGATTAATCTTCTTAATCTCAACATTTGTGTTGGGTTTTGCCTGCACGTTAATTTACTACAGGAGTATAATTTTACGGGTAGTGTCAAATTATACTCCTGTACAATATAAATTAGTGCACGGGTTTGGGTTTTAGTGAACGTTAAAATTATTTCTATTCGTGACTTGTGAAACCTGTCGGCAGTGCAAATGAGCTGGTGGAACACCTCGGTGATGTTCCCCCCCTTAGATAACATAAACCTGTGGAACGGAAAAAAGTACCTCGACTAATCGACCATCAAAATACAAAGTATATACTATTTGTATGTCCAGGATTGGAAGGTAAAATATAATATAGATGTGACCCAAAATAGATATAGTTGGTCCCAGTGGAGACCAAAACTTAACGTTCAAACCTAACCTAACCTAACATACACAGCGTATTAAGCGTAGTCTAGCGGAAAAGAGAAAATTACCGGAGCAGATAGTGATGACAGTTCAAGTGCAAGGTGAGCGTCGATAAACAAACAAGTAATTATTGTGGCGCAACCTCGGTGGAGGGGCCTCCACCTACACACAAACACTAACACTCAGTGAGGAAGGGGTGGGTTTTAAATACAGTCCACCTAAACGACAACGAAAACGAGACGTCGCGGAATTCAAAGAAGATACCTCCTTCGAAGAGAAACAAGTCACATATATTAACAAAATATAAACAAAAAAATGTACACAATCAAAGCAAGTTACAAATAACAATTTTAATAAAAGGAACCTTTCTTTAAATTGGATTCCTGCAATAAGTTTACGTCGCAAAGGATGCGTTCCAAAATAAAGATCACCCTTGAGGTAATGCCTAATAAAATAAATGTCAAAATATGTAAACAAGCCGCGGTGGAGGGCTGTATAAGCCCATTCAAGTTGAAACAGTTTAGTTTAGCGGAAAAATTATCGGAGCAGATATTGAATCACAGATCAAGGTGAGCCTCGATAAACAGACAAGTATATTATGTCAGGAATGTAGAACATAACAAAACGTCCTTTTTAAGAGTTCTCTCTTCCGAGAGGAAATGCAGCGAGATTTTTACTTGGCGACTTGTCAGAATTTACAAACGGCGCGGAGCGCGTTCGGAACAACAACGGAAACCTCCAGGTGGAACGTTTTGTATTGATTTTATTTTTCAATTTTACGGCACAACGAATACATTATACCGTGCGTCGATCGGGATTCGCCGAGACAGCGGCTGGCTGGTCCCCATAAAAATTTAACTTACCCGGCTTCAGCTCTCTTTGCTTGGCCTCCTTCACCTCGCTGTGGCCGACGCACACCTCGGGATCAGCCGATTCCGGAAATAAACTGCAGTCCAAATAGTCCGGAAGCGGTAGGCCGAAGACGTCAAGGAAGAATCCGCACCTTCGTTTCGTTTCTAACGGATTAAACATCGAAAGTGAATCAAAATAAATTGGGGAGATTATTACCGGCGCAGAGGCTCCTGCAGGGCCGTACGACGGCCCCTCCAGGACCGCACTTCGGCACGAAGACGGAGCAAAGGAAAAGGGCCGCCAGTTCGTAGCACCTGACGTCCACGACGGCGTCGTAAACTTCCAGCTCTTGCTGGGCATCCCTTTGTCCGAAGTGTCCCATATAATTCGGGAAGACGGTGAAGTTGTACGGGACCTTGTGCTGTTGACAAAAGCTAACAATGACTGGCAAACATATTCCGGGTGCCGGGTTAGATCCCACTGCAGGTTCCTGCAACGGACCCGACATCGTCGCGTTCGTCGAGTTGCTTACGATGTGGATTGCCGTCGGGTATGCTGAAAAAATAGAACGGGCCTTTGTTCCTCTTCCGCTTTCAAGAATATGCGCGGGATGTACCAGAACGTAGCGACTATATTTCAAGAACTAAATAATTAAGTCGTATGTGATGGATAGCCGTGCTTAAAAACCCGTCCGATGCAGACGTGCGTCGTGTCGCTCCGTATTTACCCTGTGATTAGAGTGTTGCAGTGATTGCGGTTTAGGATTTACCTGCACATTTAATGTGCTACATTTTTAACGAAAGTCAAAATTAATTTACACCTGGGGAGGGGAAAGAACCTCCTGCTAGCACGGAAAATGAGCTATTGTTGGAGACTGGGGATAGTCCTACTCATTATCGGCCTGGATGACTCCAGGTAACCGTCGCCGATGAGACTGGGGTGGCCTAGTTGGAGGTAGCTGCTGCTAAACTCAAATCTTCCTAAACTCAACATTATGTTGCTTATATACCGAACGATAGCCCGACTAAACGAAATACAAAATACTGAGCGCAAAATACAGAGTATGTACTATGTGCCTGCTCAGAATTGGGAAGAATAAGGTTGCAGGTCTTCGGATACATCCACCTGAGCCTAGCTGACCTTGGTAAGGTATCACCTCCAGGTATATTCAGTTCTCCACAAAGAGCAGTATTGGAAGATGACTCATAATATAGATGTGAGCCGATGGTAGCAGTGGAAGGCTGCATAAGCCCATTCACGTTTTAAACCTAACCTGTGATGAATTCGAGGGCAAGCTGAGCCTTGATAAACAAGCAGTAACTATTTAGATTAAGAATGTAGAACATAAATACATATAATAGGCCATCACATAGTACTGACTTAGAAATACATCTTGTCGCATAGGGGTATCGTATCATCTTCTGATTGGCGGACGAGTCGGGTGATCCCGGAGATCGCACGACAATTAGCGAATCGTGCACTTACCTCGACAGCTTTGACTAGCGCACATCTCAACCGTTTTTACAACCGCCGAGAGAGTTCAAACTATCAGGTGATATTTGAGAGGCAATTCTTTGGTAGAAGTTAATCGTCTAGTTACATCGCGTTGCGTATTGTCAATGTATTCGAAACGATAATTTGTGCGACAGGTTGTCGCCAACGTTACTTGAAATTTGAATGAGATCATAATAAAGATTATTTAAGCTCATCAAACTATTACACCGGAAATACTCTCCAGAGTGAGGAGAAATTTCTACGACAGGTTAGGGTATTGTTTGGCGAAATAGGAGGCGTCTTTAAATTAGGAGGAATCTTTCATTTCGTTTTATTTTTAAATATTGAAATTGGACCTTTTATTTCAGTAAGAATGAAATTTTTGTTTGTCCGTCGAACTTAAATGTTCGAAAAGAGATGAATGAACATTTATTGATAGTAGTTAAAAAACAAGCGCACGTAAGACGATTTCAACCAGACATGAGTACGTATTCCCGTGACATTAGAAGTCTTACTAAGGACTCGCGCCGTAGATCAAGCGAGTTCGTGAGGTAGAGACAAGTAAGATATAAGCAGCACCTAGATTAGGACCGGATAGTTATAGTTATACATAGTAGTAGATACACACGTGCGTGGTGTCGCTCCGTATTTACCCCGTACCTGGAGCGTTGCAGTCTAACCTAAGCGAGGGATTAATTATGAATGGGATGGTAATAGATAAGGAGTTTGTATGATCGATTGTATGCGTTCGCTTACGTTTGAAAAATGTGCCAAAACTTCTCGAAGGCTTGGGTAATGCTTAAAATATGCTGCTGAGCAGCTGAGTCTGTAGCATTTGTGATTCTGGTCAACCACAACATTATAGTCAGTACATTTTGGGACGAGTTACCTTTAAAATAAGCAGCCATTCCTCCACCAATAGCCAATAGAGCGACGGCGTTGACTAGCAATTGCGCAAATCGAAATCTCAATCTAACTCCTCTAACGTAATGGGTGGACGGTCTTCTCATATCTCTTATTATCTGAAATGAAAACCGCGTCGTACAGTGGACCGACGGAGGAGAAGAGTTCTACGTACCTTATGATGAAGTGACATGTTGGATCCGTTGTGGAATCTGACGATAGTTTGCAAACTGGCCGGAGTGGAGGCGCTTTTGGTAATGGCCCCGTTGCCGACGTCGTCTTCTATCAATTGCATCTTGCTAAGGACACCGTTTTGCTTGACGGGCGTTTTCGGGGGTAGTAACGGGGTCTCCATTGTCTTCGTCGTGTAGCTCGGGGATGAGGTCTGACTGAAACTATCGCTGGAGAGGCTCGAGTCCTGCCTTATGGAAATCTTGTGATTGACGGGTGGCGCCTTCATCGCTGTGGAGCAGGGCGGCTTGTAGCAGGATTTGGGAGCTGGCGCACCGCTCTGCGGTATCCTGCCGGTTTCGTTTCCGTACTCGAAGGTCGGATTGACTTTCGTTTGCGCCTGAATTTTGTTTTCGACCCTTTTATGCGAACGGTCGACGTTCGTGAAGTTTCTGACGGGCGGTATCGGTGGGGGTCCTCTACTTTTGACCGGTGGCGGAGCCTGCGTCGCCTGCTGCTGTCGCGCCACCAGTTTCTTCTCCCCCTGTTGCAGTTTTGCCGCCGGAGGTACATAGTTTCTCTTCGGAATTGCCGGAGGTCTTGCTGGAACCGGCGGTGGTATCTAATTCAGGTTTCAGGATCGACGAAAAAAAGAAAATGAAAAATCCGGTATTACCGTTGGGGGAAACATTCTTACAGGTGCCGTGGGTCTTTCCTCGGTGAGTGGATAAGCGTGCGCCGAGTGCCTTCTCGCGTAAATGTTCGCATTGACAGGTGCCAACGTGAGTGCGGTGGGTTGTAACCTGCTCTGCTCATTGTCTGGCAAATCCATGAACGTGCGGTCTCCTGCCAGGCTACCCCATCTGCGTTTACCCGCAAAAAATCGTTAGGGGGTTATTGAATAAATGTACTACTATAACTAAAACTAACAAACACCTTAACCCTGACAACACTGTTTTGAATATCGAAATATGTTTCAGTTTATCTAATAAACCGTCTTAAGGAGAATGAAAACAGAAATTATGACATATTATATAAAAAAAAACAACTTTTTCATTTAATTCAGTGCACAATAGTCCATCCAAGGGTGTCGTTATCTCATAAAGGGTTTTTCGGACGCGAACGCAATTAAGTTCTAAAGAATACTAACGCATCTTCAGCACGTCATGGCCATATTAAAATAACACAAAATATGCCCATAAGAAACGGGCACTGTTTTGCTTTCATCGCCAGTTATAAAAAAAAATGCGCTTTTCGTGTGACATCAAGAAATGAATGCCGATTGTAAAGAGGTCTTTTTCAATTTTTTCCGTGGGGTACTTTCGGAAATATAAGCTTTCAAACACAGCGCTCAATACTTTTGAATCCGATAATAATACCATTGACAAAGACAACTTTTTGCTACCTTTCATCAATAAGCTAAATGCAAAATTTGGGTCAGTGGGGTAAGGTACAGGTGAAGGTCGTGAATCGATTATGAAGTACTCTAAACCTGAATTAGAATACGATTCTAATTATCTTTAAAATATTTAATACTGAAATGTTAATAACTGTACGGCACCTATTAAAGATGCCAATGAATTGACTGAAGTTCCTCAATCTAACGCACAGAGGATTGTAGCGGCAGGAGGAAATAGTATCATTCTCCGAAAGAAGGTTTATTAGATAAACCGAAACATGTGCCGAGATTTAAAGCAATATTATTCTGGTTAACGTGTTTATATTATATTATGCAAACGTTGTATACAGGCTGTCCCAGTATGATTTCCCCACCGGATATCTCGAAATTGGGAGGAGATATCGCAGCAGAACAAAAACTATGTACATTTTTTAATGGAATATACTTTTTTCATAAACATTTTATACCTTCTGATTTATTCTTTTCATTTGAATAAAAAAAATTTTTGGTTCTATAACAAAACTTTCGAAATAAATCAATAAATGTGTTCGAGTCTAGAGCGCCACGTAAGATTTACTGCCCCCACAATTGAGTGTAGAGTGCTTTGCAAGAAACGGATTTTGTGGACGTCTGTTTGGATCTTGTTGGATAGTCTGTAGGCCGTAGACGCTGTTGAAGATGAATTTTGAATGGATGGAATTTTTGAATTTTTTGAAGTGTGCTAAATGGAAAAGTTTTGGAAGTGTGCTAAAAGTAGCGCTTTCCATTCGCTTCGTCAGTGATAGGTTTCATTCGAGATTTCTTTTTTTGACGACAAGGTAGATCCCCAGTTTCTCTCAAAATTTTTTCTGTCATGATCTGGGCACCTCCTCTCTGGAAAACGTTTCGCGTAAAGACGTTCTGCCACACGACCAGAATTTCTACATTCGCCAAGGATTAATAACATGTCGACATATTCATGTACTTCGGAGAACGACGGCATTTTAAATGTAAACAGTATGTAACACTTAAAGCACAAAAGTAACCAAATACGGAATAGTCACAAAATGATAGTTGACTGATAAATAACTGACGAGTAAATGATGAATCAATGACAGGTATTCGCAGACGACGACGGCTCATGCGAAGCACTCTGCACTCGATTGTGCGGGAAGTAAATCTTACGTGGCGCTCTAGACTCGAACGCGTTTATTGATTTATTTCAAAAATTTTATTATAGAACCAATTTTTTTTATAATCAAATGAAAATAATGTATCTGAAGCTATAAAATGTTTATGAAAAAAGTATATATTTAATAAAGTTTGAATTGTGGATATGGAACCTTTGGCTTTGTAACAAGTTAATCACTGGTTACCGCTTCACCAAAACAATAAAAAAATTGCACTGTGTGCATTTCGTCGACAAAGTCGACATTGTCAAGAGCCACCAGGAAATAAGGAGCAACGTGAAGAAATCACTCCCCTGTCTTTATTAATTGTGTTTTACATTTAATGATTTCTAAGCTCTCAAATGCACCCAAAAATCTATGATTGGATGGCTAGTTTACATTTTTTAGTCCACCGTTTAGAAAGCTTCCCGCTCAATTCAGTTAGGTATAACAATGAAAGGGCCCGTATCAGGAATATAGCCACAAACAAAGGATATGATAAAAAAACTAGTAGATAAGTTAATCAATCGCTGTAAATTTAAGAAAAGCTTAAAGCATACCACGTTTTTCAACAAGAAGGTTCCAAAATATGTTTCGTTGTTTTTCTCTAAATTCGCCAAGAGTCTCCCAAAAATTTTTAATCAAGTAGGCATAGAAATTGCTTTTCGGTCGAATAACACTTTAAAAACACTGTTAGGTGATTCAAAAGATAAAGTAAATATGTTGGATAAAAGTGGAATTTACGAAATTAGTTGCATGGATTGCGAGAAAAAGTATGTAGAGCAAACAAAAAGGTCCTTACAAACGAGGTTTAAGGAGCATTTGGCCCACTTGAAGTTCGGACATTATATTTAATAAGGTTATGTTTAACAATAAGCATAGAATTAGTGTAGAATTACTTAAAAATGTATCCAATAATAGATTCTTGGATGCATTTGAGAGCTTAGAAATCATTAAATGTAAAAACACGATTAATAAAGACAGGGGAGTGATTCCTTTCAATCCACTGTAGAATTTAATAGACAAAGAAGTGTAAACAAAGGAATTCTAGGAAACATGGGTAAAGGTCAAAAAACCTTCTAGAAACAAATATGAATTTAACGATTTAAAAAGGTATAGACATCCACAAACATTTTATAGCTTCTGATTCATTCTTTTCATTTGACTATAAAAAAAAATTTGGTTCTTTAACAAAATTTTCGAAATAAATCAATAAACGTATTCGAATCTAGAGCGCCACGTAAGATTTACTTCCCGCACAATCGAATGCAGAGAGCTTCGCATGAGATGTCGTTGTCCGCGAATACCTGTCATCGATTCATCAGTTACTTGTCACTTGAAAGGAAATACACGTAGCCAGGTTTGTAGCAGTCTTAGTATAGATTCTTTTGTAAACACTGTTATTCGATTTATATTTTATTAGGGTATGAAATTTTTATGAGCTGCCGCAATGTACATTGTGGGGATATACCACAATTTAATAGTTAAATAGTTGTGGGACGGATAAGTATAAGATTGTTAGACTACGAAAACATGCTGGTGCATCCCCGAATGTACGGAAATTTACAAAGGCTTATTAAAGGATTGGAAAGTTATCGAAGCTACGCTTGGAGCCCTTACCTCGATCTGGTTCGTGGTTGCTCCAGTTGTTCGATGCTGTGGCGGTGTAAATCAACCATTTCGTTCGTTGTACGCTATAGCATATTGGACAGACGCCACGGACCTGTTGCACCTGAAGGATGACAAGAAAAAAAACGAGGTAAACTTACTTCGAAGGACGCGATTTATGGAGTTTTTGAAGGAGCGGACGTCAATGGCCCTGTGAACTATTGGACGATTTGAACATAGGTAATAACGGAAAAACGCAATATGCGCGCGCTTTCTCTGATGTCGGTCAGTGACCCAGTATGCCGGTGGTTGGTACACATGTAACACTCACCTGTCGTCAACGTAGCGCGTGTACGAACCTGAACGACCGCGTGTCAAGTGTGTGTACGTTGTCGTTATACGTCTTGGGGGTGCGTTTTAGACCTGCGCCACTCGGTCTCCGCCCTGGGTATTGTGCCCGGCCCCGAGAAGCCAGTTCGTTCGATGCAGGAAACCCGAGTTTTGTGCCCAGTGGAACCCTAGCCGACTTTTATTGCCATTTCGCCACCGGAAATCCAATATTCCCATTACCAAACGAAAATTGACCAACCCAATTAAATCGTTTCCCATTATTTAGCATTTCGCACGTTTCTCCAAAACATCCCCAGAAAAAATAAGGAACGTTTACCCGTCTTCCACTTACGTCGTCCATTCGCGCCAACGACACAGACACTAATACCGTTCGCCAAGACAAGTTCACCGATTTTTACCTTTCGTCAATAAACTAAACGCAAAATTTGGGTCAGTGGGGAACTGTACACGTGAAGTCCGCGAATCGATTATGAACTTAACTACACTCGAAGAAAATCCGTTATCGAACTCTGGAGAAGACCGTCACTGCCTTACTTTCTTAAGATATTTTCCTCCCAAGAAACCTCTGGCTCCACCCAGATTTCTTACGAGAACGCGAGGGTTAACCTCTAACCAATTCTGAGATTTTTAAGGCGTCACCGAATTAACGGAAAACCCCCATATTTAGAATCCCATAAAGCGTCTCGGGGACTTAACGCAACGTGTGTAGGTTTCTTATCTCCCCGAAAACGCACCAACATAAAAATAATTTATTAGGTCCTGGCAAGCTCACATACGAGGAAACTTAATATTCCCGATAAGGGCTTGAAAACTATAATACTTATTTCGTCCAGGATATCGAATTATCGTCGAAGTCTCATGGTTCGAAGAAATAAACAACCCACTCAGCGGGGTTGACTATAGAGAATAATGATTGAAGTCTATTATCCTTTCAATTCATTTAAATCCCTTTTTAAAATACGGAATCCACCTACCTTTTTGGTGGTTCAGTCAGGATTTATCTGCTATGAATTCGCTTTTGGGACTCTGTCTCGAAAAGGCTGAAGTCGGGAAATCCAGGGAACACTTAGCCTATGTACTTAAGTACACTCAAAGAAAATCCGTTACCGAACTCTGGAGA
>JAWQRM010000010.1:0-46052 GCA_033557675.1 Coptodactyla brooksi
TGATAGGAATTTAGTAGATAAGTTAATTAATCGCCATAGATATAAGAAAAATTTGTATGACACCACGTTTTTCCAACAGGAACAACGAACTGAAAAATTCATTTCGCTGACTTTCTCTCAGTTCACTAAGGGCTTTCCTAAGATTTTCAATAACGTAGGCATGAAATTAGTTTTTCAGTCCAAAACTACATTCAAAATACTGTTGGGTAATCCTAAAGACAAAATAAATATGTTATTCAGATGGACGTTTACCAACTAGGCATGAATAAGTAATCTTATTTGTAACTGAATATAGAAGATAATAACCTACGAGTCGGGCTGTGAACCAGCGACCTTCTGCTTTCATGGCGGATGCTCTAACCGCTGAGCTTAGATTAATAGCTGTCGGGGGATTCCTCTGAACTCAACAAGGAGATAATTTTGGAAGAGTTAGGAGGAAGCTTCGATAATTCAGATAGTTCGAATCCCCACTCTGATATTATTTTCTATATTCATTTAATAATACAAAATTACTTAGTTTTGTAGCAAATTTTGTTCAATTGAGAAAAACAATGTGTATCGATTAAAATGGATATACTTTAGCCCTATTACTTTGTACAAAATTAGAAATGCATATGCCAGTCTGCTTATATGTTCGCTCTTGTCATATTTATTTTAAAATAAATAAACTGAAGGAGAAACGCAAAAATTTGCAACAAAAAAGACCGGGAGATGCGCTTTGAGAAAACCTGCTCAACTTTGCATTGGAACATATATAAAAAAAATTAACAGTCACCTTAATAACATGAGAAAATCAAGTAATGTTGTATAATGATGAGATGAGATTGTGGGAGAAGTAACAAAGGATACTTTTCCTCTTTTTATATTTATCGTAAGCTCATTGGTTTCCCAACTCCCTCGAAAATGGGGCTAAGAATAAATGGAGAAAATACAAAAATACCATGATCAGAATGGAAAATACGAATTCGGAGGGATAGAGCAATTCAAATACCTTTACCGGTGATTAATAAAAAGTTATTGCAGCGTAAGCTGTTAACGAGAAGAAAATCGATAAGAATATATAAATCAATTATTACACCAATACTGAGGTATGGATCAAAAATACTGACGACGACAAAAAGAAGAACAAGAGTAAACCTCTATATAGAGCAAGAACGAGTCAAAAACTAGCAAGAGAAATGAAAGGACAAAATGTTGAGAATATAAAGTTGTGGGTTTGTTTATTTCAGCTCCAAAATAAACAACGTAATAAAGCAGATAACTAATTAACGAAAAGAACAAAAATAAGAATATATAAATCAATTATATACATCCTCTAGTTTCAATGTTGTATTTTAGCAATTAGGCAGAACTTCATAATTCATAATTAGTATTTGTAGTTTGGTGGAGGTGCTGCAACATGTGTTGAGCTGGAGTAAACATATAATCTAGCAAATAGCATATTGGAATATTGAACCCTGCCTTCTCCACTGTAGCGAAGTGCCCTGAAGAATTCTACAGAATTTCACTGTTGAAAGATTAGATTACGAAGTAAGTTGATTATTGTGGTTCGTATTTGTAATTTGGTGGAAACGTCGCAACATGTGGTGAGCTGGAGTAAACATATAATCTGGCAAAAAGCATATTGAAATATGAGTGGTAAAAGCAGAAAAGTGAGACTTAGATCAAAATGCGTACAGGAGGTAGAAGAGGATTTATTGAGAACAACTTAGCTGAAAATGTAAACAACGCAAACTGAATAAATAAGACTGCATGAGGAATGGTCCCCACGATATATTGATCTTAACAGCATCAAACTAGGACCATATTGGAGCACGCTTATACCTAAATGTGTTTATTTCTGTTTAAAATTTGCAAACTTTCGACAGGCAAAGGTTTTGTTCAGAAAAAAATATATTTCCCACTTCCAAGGATATTTATGGTTTAAGTATGTCCTGTATGTAGAGTGATAGTTTTTAAATTTAGTGCAAGACTGGCTTGCCTTATAGAACTTCTGAAATTTTATCAAAATTTACGACATTTTGGATAGTTCAATTACGGGACTATCACTGCAACTAAAAAAACATACAAGATGGATTGTATGATTTTATTTCCCCTTCGAGAAGGGAATGCATCCTAGTTTTGTAATAAAATGTTTTCTAGCCTTCAAACATTTTTGCATCAGGCATAATTGAGCAGCGCTTCTAGCATTTTTTTTAGGAACTCAGCATATATTAAGAAAATTTTCGCCACATATAATTTTAATTGGCACACATAGATATTTTCAGAAAATTCGTGGCGCCCTTAGAAATAGGTTACGGAAGCCGCCCTTCTCCACTGTAGCGAAATACCCTGAAGAATTCCACTATTGAAAGATTGAAAGACCACTATTGAAAGATTAAATTAGAAAGTAAGTTGATTATTGTGGTTCGTATTTCTAATTTGGCGGAGGCGTCGCAACATGTGGTGAGCTGAAGTAAACACACAATCTGACAAATAACATATTGGAATAAGCAATAGCATATTGGAGTGGTAAAAGCAGAAAAGGGAGACCTAGATCAAAGTGTGTACATGAGAAGAGGATTTATTGAGAACAAGCTAGCTGAAAATGTAAACAACGCAAACTGAATTAATAAAACTGCATGGGGAATGATTCCCACGATGTATTGATCTTAACAGCTTCTTTGAAGGAATGTATATTCATTTCGTTTCTAGTATGGGAAATGGAAATGATGATATTATCAATTGTTTTCCCAAAAACATTGCCCAAATATGTTAATAAAATAAAAGTGGTTATTTTTATTTAAAACCTACCGCAAGCCATTTTCTAAATCAAGTGTTAGCTTGACCAAATGGAAAACAATTTTCGAAAACAAATGGAAAACAAGACTGGCTTGCCGTTTTCTGAATTTCTGGAATTCTCGTCAAAATTTACGATATTTTGAATAATCTAGTTATAGTGCTATCACTGCAACTCAACAACATACAAAACGAATCGCATGATTTTCTTTCCCTTTCAAAAAGGGAATGTATCTTAGTTTTACAGTAAAATGTTTTCTAGTCTTCAAAAATGTTTGCATCATGCACAACTGAGCAGCGCTTGTAGCATTTTTTTAGGACTTAGCATACACTAAGAACATTTTCGCCACTTATATTTTGAATTGACACACATAGATAACGAAAATATTTGTAATTATTGGCAGCACTTTCATGAATACAATTATTAGAATTAACAGGAGCGACAACTAAAGCTTCATCACAAACGCGAAATTGCAATTGTTTCTCATGTAACACTTCTTGACTAATTAACAGCTAAAGTCTTGATAAGTTGACAATATTTTGTGGAACCTTTTAGCGAAAATACGAAGAAAAAGCTTTATTAATTTCTAAAACTGCAAGGAGAACTGCCAGCTAAGTGCTCAGTCCTGGCTTTTTTAATGGGGGAACTTTTAAAGTAAAGTGCAGAAATTTCCTCTAAAAATATGCAACACTAAAAATAAACAAAAAATTCAAAATACATTCGAAGAGGATCTGGGACGTAGAAAGGGAGGTTGCACAGAGTTATGCAAATGCGTGTGAATTGATGAAGCGCGTATAGAAGAATTACAGAGATTTATGGTTTATTTAGTAAATGTTACTATTAAATATTTAATTCTAACCCGAGCAACTTCCCTAGATTTAATTTTACCGATTCTAATAAGCTATACAGAGGGCTGAACGGTATTGGTCATCTGTCCTTATTGAGTTTATTCTTACATTTGATAATTTCTAAACTTTCAAATCCATCCAAGAATCTATTGCTGGATACATTTCTAAGCGGTTTTACGTTGTCTATGTTAATCGTATGGTTGCTATAAGAAGTAACCTTGTTTGTACTGACCTTCTAGTTTCTTCAGCTTACTTTTTATTACAATCACTACAACTTATTTCGTATAATCCCCTTTTTTGTTGGTCTTATTTTTGGGATTCCTTAACAATGCTGTTAAATTACTATAAGACTGAAAAACTAATTTTGTGTCTGCTTTGTTACAAATCTTATGGAAAACCCTGCTGAATTGAGAGAACTCTATTATTCTTCGAGTCTAGTATTCTTTCTAACTAACTTAATTGTTTTCCATTTCATACAATTGATCTATAAAATCATCAACATTAGCTGTTTTTGTATCGAAGATAGCGACAACGTTATCCACGTACCTGCACCTTACCCTTCGGAAATACCGAAACTCTTGTCTGACCTGAGATTCGAACATACTCAGAAAAAGATCTGCAATAAACGGTGAAAGATAATTGTTGCTGTTTCTAAATTGCCCTCTGAATTGAAAAGAATTCTGACTCATACAAAGCTTTGGTAAAAGTAACTATTCTTGAGTAATTTATTCACTCTTACTGTTAGCTTTAACCGATGACTTGATGGATTTAAGCGATGACTGATCAATGAATTGTTGGATTTAAGAGCATAAACTTTTCGGTTCTGGTGTAATGGTGACATTGTATAATAAAAGAAACTCGGCAATACTTCTTCATCATAAATTAACAGGAAGGGAAAAAAACTATGTTTCAAAGTATCAATTGTTAAACGCTGTGTAATGTTACCCATGCATTATGTTATAGTGTTAAACCATTTGAATGCTATTGCAAATATGCAGTGTACTCGACCCTAACGTGTTTACCTAACATAGTCAAATAATTTGCATTTATCGCGTATTTGCCAATATTTGGATAAAATTCTGCCAACAGCGGCATATTTACTGGACATTCGTGCACAAACTAGTAATTTCCCCAACTGCCATGTCATCCAATTGTCTACATGTTTTACATGTCGACGGTCGGATCAGTAGTTAGAAAGAGCATCGAAACTATGTCACATTTCGTTTACTATTATTAGTATATTAATTGAATTAATAAACAGCAGGGCAGTTACTTTGTTTGAAGAGATTTTATTAAAAGTAAACGCACCTAAGTGAAATCATTAATATAGATTAAATGTAAACACGAACTGAGCTTATCAATGGCACACACCATCCTGTTTCTAAATTGTCTACCTCGAACTCACATAAAATAATTTTCTGTTTCAGAGAACAGCTACCCATTGAGAAGTCTGGAATCGAACACTCAGTACGAGGTGAAGGTAGCTTCAAAGAACGAGGTCGGTTACAGCGAATACACGAATGCTTCGTTATTCGTAACGTTAAACTCTGCGAATTCAGTGAATGCCTTCAAATTTCTCTTCTACCTTTATGGTGTGCTTATCATTTTTTTCTGCTGGTGATCGTTGTCCTATTACTTGTAATCGGTTTAACTGTTCTGCTGTTCGGCTACATATTTGGGAAACGACGAAAAGCCGACAATGTATAAAGTTTCAGCATGTACATACATTATTTGAATTGATGTACTCTCGATGTTTATACTATAATACTTGATCCAAGGTGCTAAGTTGCGTTAACGCTTAATTGCTTATTTGTCCAAAATTGTATTAAGGTATACATTGAAACTAAGGTATATGTATATAAAACTGTTAATTCTTTATATATTTTATTTTAAATGTTTTATTACGGGTGATTATTTGCATAGTTTAATAGTATGTAGGTTTTTATGGTATTTATTAAAAAGAATATTAAAAGAAAGAGTTCGAAAAATAAGGCTGACTAAAATTATATAAATGTAAAAGTCAATAGCGTTTAATACTGGAAGCTTTCTCATGAAAATCGAACACTTTTCCATCGTTCTAGCTAGATTTGCTGTTATTTGACCAAATAAGTGTACTCGTGTAACTAATATGTACGGCAAAGTCGCTCTAGAACTTACGTGACGTCATATTTTGTAAGTTATATCTTTATATACACATACTTTTATTGCAGTAAAGATGTCTTTACTGATGTTTACATTTCCAAAACTTTCATACCATGAAGCCAAGAAAGATTTAGAAAAGCAAGCAAAGAAAATCTTAGCAGTTTCTAATGCAAAACACTCAAATGTCGATGAAGGTGTCACTGTGAGAATTAAAGTACCCGAAGTTGACAGAGCTAAAACTGATCCCCGTTAGATTTTAGCTGTGGTTCTTAGTAAAACAGAGGATGGCTTTTATAAACTTTCTACTAAAACAGGTATTTTGAAACAATTGTATGCAAGATCTGAATTGCCCTGCTACAGAAATATCTTCACGTCAAACAGCAATAAAATAATCCCTTGGTACTGGGAAGGAATTCAGGAAATGTGACTGCAAATATAGATGTATCACAAATAGGTGCGCTTGCCACAAAAACCAACTGCTATGTAATTCAAAGTGTCACCAATCTTTAGATTGCACTAATAAGTAAGCGTAATTTTATCATGTTTTGCAAATCCATTTCCTTAATTGTAATAATATTTTAAACCATTTGATTCTTTGTATTATAGTTTTCTAATTCATTGATGATTGATTCTATCAACTAATTTGTTGATTATTTAATTGTATTAAGTTGATTCTTTAGATATCGAAAAATAAGTAAATAACATTATGTTAATTTAAGCGTTAACAGAAAAGTTGCTGTTGTTCCAGCACAGACCTTATTTTCACTTTAACGTGTGCTTAGTAGGTAATGTGCTGATTAACGAGGTAATGTGCAGGTTATCTAGGTAATTTACAGACTACCTAAGTAATTTGAGAAATGAAACAATTTTCGGTACTTTAACGGATCATTCTAGTTAATCTGCTGATTACCTAGATAATCTGTAGAATAACTGATTTCTGCACTTTAGCGGTAACAAATACACCAGATTTTTCTTTATTTGAAAAGTTCGGTTTTGAGAGTAATTCGTATTAAAATATTTTTCTTTATTTATTTTTGTTTAAGGAATAGGTTCCGAGAGAAATTAAAAAAGTTATATTTCCTACTTTCACTAAAAAAGAACGGATTCCCCAGTTTTCCCCAGTTCCAATTGTACCCTGATTTATATATTCGCATGTACTTCGAGTGTTTTCTTTCATATACTCTATTGGGTTTCTGGATGTAGTTCTGTAAAATGTATTTTTCGTGTTCCCCATGGAAAAAATTCAAGGGAAGTAAAGTCTAGTACATTTTTACAAAAGTAAGGGCTAATAAAGTGCAAACGCAGACCGCACATTTGAATAAAAAATTTGCCTCGGCTTTGAATTTCATTAACATAGTAAGGATTTTTTCTTTTTTCGGTTTCGTTTACAGTCGCGAATAAAACTGTTTTCGTCTATTCAAGGAATATAGTATATATACTGAATAAAAAAATACTTTTCCGGCACAAAAGGGAGCTGACTGCATTCCAATAGAAGTTCTCTAATGAAATTCCTATTTTTCTTTACGTTTTCCTTTCCTTATTATAAGCCCGCGGTGTGAATCTTTCCAAACCAATAAGAATTGATCATTTAGCAGCGTACATGCTATTATGAAAGAATGATAAAGCTGAAAAATCCTAAAAATGCCAACATTTTATTTTATTTGATTCCTACTTCTTCCCTAAATACAACTTTCGCTTCAATTAGTCAGCAATGATGCAAGAGTTTCGATTTGGCAGATATTGAAAATCCCGACTGTCTGTAAGGCAGGGCTAGAAGTAACCTTGCTGATAAATTTAGAATATCTAACGAATTATTACAAATAGTGTAATAATTCTGTATTAGTGATATAAATAACCATTTTTGATCAATTACACAGATCACTTCATTTAGATTCAAATGATTGGAACACTCGACTATTGCAAGTTGCAGGTAGATCTACATAAGCAAAAAAAGCTGTTATCGAATTTGATGTAACATTTAAATAATTAAAATAATTGAAAATTAAGGGAAAAAATATTTATTGTTAACTGAACATGGATATTTATATTTTGGATTTATGTTAGTTATAAAGCATTTAAAGTAAATATATGTTATCCTACTCTATAGACCAAAATCTATATGTATATGTAATTACAAAGGTAGTTTGTGGCAGTACTAAAGAAAGGGTTGACAGTAATTTGTGAAAATATGTAGTTTCGAAATGTACTTATGTGGAATTGACTATACGCAAGCTTTAGAGCGACAGTGCTAATGAAATCGCATATAAATAAAAGATGTTGGACAATGATAATAATATATATATATATATATATGTATAGCGTAGTTAGATACTCGAATTGTGTAATGAAAATAACGATAAACTGTAAAAGATGTGGATGTAAAATTCGTAGATATCTTAGATATGTTCGATTTAGTTACTGTCATACATTAGTATCGAGTGAATGTTACAATTGATTTGTCGCTCGTCATAGATGTGAATGTTACATGAACCAAGACTTTTTTGTGATATCCTATTCAAAAATATATATTAGATTCTGTTGCATATTGGTATTTTATTTCTATTCACACTACTTCTGGTTACAAACGAAAGCAATGCAAGAAAAGCTCTGAATCAACAAGTGTCTTTCCTATTTTTCATAATACCTTTGGAGGGATTAAATTATATTTTGAGTTAGCTTTAGAGGGTTTAAATAAAAACTTACATTTTATATGTTTGTTTTAAATTATAGGAGTATCACTAAACTTCCTCACCTTCACAAATTCGATTTTTTTAATAAAAACAATATAGTACATTAATTGTAATATTCATAATGCCATTAGTGTTGACATTTTAAATTGTAGTCTGTCATTTAATATCTCTTTCCATATACAATAATCCTGTAAAAGTTTAGTGGTTGTTCATGTGCATCAGTGTGATCAGTCTAAAAAGAATGATATGGTTTTCAACAAACTAAAGGCACCTTATGCAAAATTATGATCTCTCTGTCAAGAAATATGATATAACTTACATAAAAAATAAAATTATTAAATTATACATAAAATGATTTGACCTAGTTTAAGTTACAAATATATACCATATTATCGGACACCAATCAATTTGAAATGTATGTACATCATATTACCAGGCAAAGGGGGTGGTATTATGGCAATAAGTAATAATACTTCGATTCTCCTGATCTAAAATACCCTTAGTTCATAGAAAAAAAAAAGAAACAAAGTCCTTAAGCTGAAAAAATTAACTGAATAAGCTTTGATTTTGTTTAAGTTATTGCAGTCCTTATATATTTGTAAGGAGTTGTGGTTAAATATTTTGTTGCTAAGTTCTCTCTTATCAGAAAAGAAAATTAAAGCCAGCAAGTATTGTCTTGTTTTTATTGGACATCAATGAATATTATTGAATTAAAATACGAAAATATAAACCTAACCTACTTCATATATTAATTTTAGAATATAATATTGATATATTAATGCTACCGCTTATTTAATGTATAGAGATTGTTGACTCAAAACAGTAAAAAAACAAAGTAGCTCTTTATTAACTTCGGTCTTTATTATGATCGTTTTGGCGATTATTGTACGTTCTTCAGTACAGACTTTACGAGTAGAAAAAACTTACTAACTACATTTCGATATTGGTGCTATTTTTCTTTTTTTGGTGTAGACGACGAGGTGTCTGCGCTCTTATCATCTTGTTCCTTCATGTCTTTACCCTGTTCAGGTTTTGTGAAGGACATCTCCATTTGCACAGCGTCCGGCTTTGTCCTCGAGTTCCTCCTGTAGTTGTGATAGTTGTTTCCTTCTATGGGAGTCGGTTTCCTCCTCCCCAGATGGCGTTCCACCCATCTTAACATCGTTAAGACGGAATCTGTACTTGGCAATCTCCTTTCCGCTGAGGTCTTCGTAATCTGCGACGATGTCACTCTGAATGTAGCTGCCATTCCCTTCAACGCCTGCATTGCATCTTCATCCGTGACGTCATCGCCGACATATATAATTCTGATCCGCTCGCTCCAATCCACACCAAAAGCTGTTCTCAGAATATAAATTGAAGCCCTGCCTTTGTTCCACTGCACTGGAGGCTTGGCTTCGATGGCACAATGCGCATCTCCAGCTTTGAAACCTGCGTCGAGAATTAGTTTCCTCGCTTGAGAAACTAACGGCGGCCTTAAGTGCATTGGCGTCTCCCTGTAGTGGAAGGTTAGCAGAGCTCCCTTGTTCTCTACCCAGGCGCCATCTTTGCAAACTTGCTCCTGCAAGTTCTTTAACAGTTCCACCACTTTTCCCTGGTACTGAGTAGGCATAGGATGCACAAACTTTGTACCATCTGGATGTAAAATCTCAAGGCCGTGGTTGCCTGCATAAGTAATACCATCAATACCTACCTACAAGATAATCAAATTGTTAAAATTCTCTAAAATTGGGATTTCGTCTTTTGTTTCATTGAATTTTGAATTTTGTTTCGTTGTTCCACATTGAAATAACTGAGATTCCAACTGAGAAATTTGGTAGAGGATTAAAAATAGTACAGGGACATTTCAAGCAGTTTGGCAATAAATGAGTCAGGGAGTTGTAAGCTATGTTGGTATGAAATTATGTATTAACTTACTGAACCAACGTATAAGGTGTGGTTATAAACGAAAATTTAAAATAAGAATTTGAATAAGTGATCTCAAACGGAACATACTGTGGTCCATTTAGTACTAAGCTATTGTTTTCGATTTTGAAAAATGGAGGTGATGACATCGTTGTCCCGCAGGACGGACCCTTATTTTTTGAATAATTTATATTCAGACGTTTTTCCGTTCTGCTTTAGACTAAAATGTACAGTTAAATATCCACTCTGCAAAAAGTCATACTATTAGTGATTGAATCCATGATATACGATTGACAATGGTTTTGAACAAAAACAAATCATTCTTCCCAATTACAAGGATCGCTTAAAACGTAACGAGTTCAATGAGTGACGAAAACAATATCTGCAATTGATGAAACTACTCCAGTTTAGTAAATACAATAATCGTGATTAACATGGGTGACAATTAAAGCCTTTTGACAAACGTGGAATTCCAATTGCTTAATAATCAAGATATTGTTTTTACACTTTAAAGGATTTCGAGCAGTGTCAAACATACCCCCTTATTTATTTGTTCTATTAGGGGAACTTTAAAAATCAAAGTATGCAGAATTCTCTGTAAACCAAACTTTAAACACTTTAAAATAATCAAAATGCATTCGAAGAAAATTAACACCACAGAAAAGAAGATAATGGTGGGCATATTGCAGAGCGGATATGGAAATGTCGTCATTGTTTTGATAACGTATTCAAAATTTCGTTGTTTTTCGTAGCAGAGACGTTAGCTGTATTTTAACCAGCCAACTTCATTCTAAACCTAAATCTAAAGTTATGTATATACATTATATATTCTAACAGCTGACATTGTTTATACTGTGAAAATATTTAGTTCGTTTCTGCGCAATTCGATTCTTTTTGTCTTATGAAACATAATTATGTCTTATGAAACATACGAGTAATTATATTTTGTCTTATGAAACATAGAGCATAATCAAAAACAGCATTTTCGGTAGATTTTGTTTTTTTTTTCTTATAAAAAAGGTAAAAATGGCGATCAAGCGAGAAAAAAATTATGTGATGTATATAGAGAAGATGTATTGACAGAATGCCAGTGCCAAAACTAGTTTGCAAAAATGAAAAAAAAATCAAAAAATGTTTTGAAATTTTGCGATATTTAAATTTCACTAAAATTTGATTTCTGAAGTGTACTGTCATCAACTGGACAAATTGCATGATTCACTCAAACAGAAGAGGCCAGAATTGATCAATATAAAAAATCTAGATAAATAGAAATTGATTAATAGAAAGTCCAGTTTGATAAGTCGCCAAAAACTTGAATGGGATGTACCACTACACCCACCATATTCTTTAGATCTGGCACCTTCCGTTTATTACTTGTTGGCAAAACCTTTACTTCAAATGAAGCCGTCAAAATGACTTGGATCAGTTTTTTTCCAGCAAGGATCAGAAGTCTTATGAATGAATTCATTCTGGCTACTGCCAGAAAGAAGGCAAATGGTGTTGGACCAAAATAGTGAATATGTAATTACATCAAATATTTATACACTCTAAGAAAAGTGCCTTTCACTTTCACCAAAAAAAAAACGAAATTACTTTCCGAACAACGCAACAGATAAAAACAAAGAATTACTTAATAAAAGTTCTTCATAAAAATAAGCGGTTTTTAAATGCAGTATAATTTGGATATATACACGAAGAAACACAACGTGAAACACCGTGAAATTGCATCTTCCATAGTGCAGACATGTACGATTATAACATACCATTTTCTTAACGTTATCCACGTTTCTCCCAGAAATTATAGCAATGTAAACTTCAGAGATGTTGGATAACCTCTGCAAAACATTCTTTGTTTCTGGTGGGATCACCGCAAGATCCGGGTGGGGAGCAATAGGAGCCAGTGTTCCATCGTAATCTAACAGCAAGGCTAATTTGTGTGTATTTCCAATGTACCTAAAGTAGATTTATTTAAAGATAGGTCAACACGTATATTTGTGAGAAAAGATTACTTTGATAGGTATTCATCGAAGTCGTCCAAGGTGACAGCAGGCATGGTTACGGCTCCTATATCGTCGTGATCTTCCTGAGTCTCCAATGACCCCATGGCGGAAAGAAATGACTTGGTCCAATAATTCACGTCGTTTATCTTTTCCCTCCGTCTTAAGTAGTTCATTCGAAGTAAACGCTCGTCCTCGGGCATGGTTAGAGCTCTGTGTATTATTTCGGCCGCACTATCTACTTCGTAAGGATTGCAAATCAGCGCTTCATGCATTGTTTCACCAGCACCAGCAAAGGGCGAAACTACCAATACACCGGGTGGATTTTTAATTTGGCAAGCTACGAACTCTTTGGCAACGAGGTTCATTCCGTCCCTTAAGGGAGTTACTAAACCTACGGCAGCATCCCTATAAAATGCAGCCAATTCACTCTGGTTAACAGAACCGTATATATATTTGATAGGCGACCAATTTGGGGTTGTAAATCTTCCATTAATCCTCCCTACCAGTTGGTCCATTTCCTCTTTGAGATCTTGGTATTCCTTCACATCTGTCCTAGATGGGACCGCAATTTGCAAAAACGTCACTTTCTCTTTATGTTCCGGGTGTTTCTCTAACAATTTCTCAAACATTAAAAATCTATGTACCAATCCCTTCGTGTAATCCAATCTATCAACCCCCAAGATTATTTTCTGTGGAGATGTTAATACGGGTGGAGCTTGTTTAGATAATTGCACAAATCTGTCATAAGGTATACCGATTGGTAATGGCCTAACCCTTACAGTTCTGCCACCGTGCTCAACCAGCAGATTCTTCCTATCAACCCGACACCCCAAATTCCTCTGACAGCAGTCGACGAAATTCAGGCAGTAGTCTGTGATGTGAAAACCAACCATGTCACATCCCAACATCCCTTGCAATATCTCATCTGACCAGGGGCAGAGTCTGTAGATATCCCAAGGGGGGAACGGTATGTGAAGGAAGAACCCCAGCTTGCAAGGTATCTGTTCCTCATCAGCAGCCTGCAAGAACTTATTTAAGCAAATTTACAATTATTACCGCATTCCCAACCTGTCTGATCCAGTTAGCCGCCAACATCAAGTGATAGTCGTGCACCCACACTAAAGGGGCTTCACCCTTAGGAGATTCCTTTAATAAAGATTTTAAAGCGAGCAACGTACAATCTGCAAACGTTTTATTCGCGGTGATGTAACATTTCCAGTGCTCCAGTTTGAACGATGCCCTGTCCGGCATTGAGTGGAATAAAGGCCAGAAGGTTCCATTACAACATCCATTGTAATAAGAGTCGAATATTGGAGGCTCTATTCTAACTACGATAACCTAAAATCGGTAAACATGAGAGATTTACTCATAGAACTCATAGATGTAATGATAGCGATTACTCATGAGGATGGACAATCAAGATCGCTTACGACGATTACGCGTGTTTGTGGAACACGATTAATTCTACGACAAATTATAATAATAATCAACCCTCAACTACTGAAAATATCAAAATAATCTAGTAACTAAATTGTTTATATGTTGTAGAATTCTTGATAAATTTGCAAAATTTAGCTTAAAATTTATAGTCGTCGGTACATCGTAGTTAATCAACATTAAAATTAAAAAGAAACGTTATTATTGGGTTGTTCGAAAAGTAATTTCGTTCTTTTCGCGGCAGAGGCGTTAGTTGTATTTTCACCAGCCAACTTCTTTTTAAACCGTATATGCATATGTTCTGACAGCTGACATTACAAAGTTTATGTGTGAAAATATTTTATTCGGTTCTATGCAATTGTTTCCTTTTTGTGTCTTGTGAAACATCAAGAAACAAAAGCTGCATTTTCGGCACATTTTACTTCTTTATTGTAAACAAGGTAAAGTAAGGGTTCAAGCGAGAAGAGAATTAGTCGATGTGTATGGAGAACATGTATTGACAGAATGCCAGTGACAAAACTGGAAAGCAAAATTTTTTGCAAAAGCTTGCAAAATTTTTTGCAAGATTGAAAAATTTTTGGGAACTTTCTAAAATTTTTGGAAGAATAAATTGCATGATTTTTTGAAAACTGGTGCAAAATTTTTTGCAAAAGTTTTGGGGACTTTTCCAAAATTTTTGGGAGAATACCACGATCAATTCTAAAGTGTACTGTCATCAACTGGATAAATGTTATGTTGTTTTGCAAACCGGCTTTCAAAACTTTTTGCAAAACTTTGCAACATTTTTTGCAAGTTTGAAAGTATGCTGTCATCAACTAGACATATTGCATGATCCACTTAAACAGAAAACGCCAGAATTGATCAATAGAAAAGGTGTAGTGTTCTACCAAGTTAATGCGAGACCGCATACCAGTTTGGTAACTCGCCAAAGTTTTTACATTTTAGACGGGATGTACTATCATACTTTACATCCATACAACATTACATAAAATATTTATACTCTCTAAGAAAAGTGCCTTTCATTTTTACAAAAAGAACTAAATTACTTTCCGAACAACCTAATAGATATGGAACAGTAGGAACCACGAAATTAATCAATATATTATTATGCTTTGAAACGTATAAGCCCATGCAAAATTATCATTCTCGTTTGCAGATTATTAAAATATATATTTAATAGACTATAAACTGTTGATGACGTATGTAAAGAAAATCAACGATAATAAATCAAAAGTAACATTTAAAGGTTTCACTAAAAATAAACGTTAATAATCCTGAAGTACAAAGGACCACGAAATTGTTCAATATATTATTATTCTTGGATATATTCGAATTAAAACACAATAACATGTAATTCTCGCTTTTAGCAAATAAAAATATGTTTTTAATGCAATATAAATTGTTGAGATCATACCTAAGAAAATTCGATATCAGAATCTGGATAATATGTAGGAGTGCGTAAATAGAAATTTGGTGGTGAAGATGTGTGAGTACAAATAACAAATTCATGCAATATTTAACGGTATATGTAGAAACGTAAATGTATCTCACTAATGAAATTAAGAACAATCACTCAGAAGTATACTGTATTGTGCGTCTCATATCAATAACACAATGAATAAATAGAAAGTTTGTAATCAATGGAATGTGACTAATCTTAAATGATAAATGTAATAAAAGGCGAGTGTCAATGAACTCATTAGTAAAGAAGTAAACAATCTTACTTTACTTGACTTTAAACCAGCTGTTGGGGATAGGTCATTGGGATCGGATTCCGGTATTGGTGTCTTAGGATCTTCCAAATGTATGCCAGGCCATCCAACCCATAAGCCATTTCCCTTCACCACTACAGGTGCCACTGCTGTTACTAAACCTCCAGCGCTGAAATAAAATGTTTTATTTCACCAGATGTCATTGCACTATTTCTTTAAATTTCCACGAACTGTAGTGATAATATATTGGAGTCCATTATTCTGCTCACCTCGCTTTCCTGACTAACTTGCCATCTTTCTTCTGTAGGACGAAAGGGAGCCTATTGGCCACTACGATCATGCTCCCCGAAGAAGCCGCAACATCTGAAAGCATTTCCGGCCAAAATCAGAATAAAGTAAGACGCACAAGAGAGAAAAGCCAAATTAAAATTTTATTCCATTAAACCGATATACCGCCCTACTGTTTTTGAATTGAAATGGCTATAGTTTACGATGTAAGACGCCTTCGCGAGGTCAATAGATAATCTTTTCTTGTGGAACCGAACGATTGCACGACTACAGCGTGTCCCAAAAGTGAATAAAAACGTTAGGCCACGAATCTGCCGTGAACTTACTTTTATCTATTTTAACCACCATCGCTAATTGCAAAGTGTGCACTAGAAGCTATTACTTGACACTGTTGATTTAAATAAGCAAACGCGATACTTGGACAACTGTCAAGTAATTCCACGGTGGACTTTGTCCTATATGCAGACCGCGGATTGTTTTCTTACGAGTCATTTTCAGCTCAAATGTGTTGACGTGATGCTCTGTCCCTGTTTTTAGTAGTTTTTTTTTATAATGTTGCGTTAATCGTGATAATGACTTATAGACTAATCAAAGTGGTATTCAAATGACCGGGCAATGTTTATAATGTTTTGAAATACGTTTTACTTCATTCTAGAATGCTAAATGAAAGCCCATGGAATAGTTCCAGAAGATTGCTACCGGTGAATTGTGCACATGGAATGTACATATTCAATCCAAAATTTGAGATTTCTTTCCAGTAAAACCTGAAAAAATATAATGGTAAAAATTTGCTTCTCACATACCCACGCAAAGACAAATTTTACTTAAAATTTATGACTACACTACCTAGCTCAAGTGAGGCTACTCTCGTGATAACGTGAGCATAAAAAATGTTTATCACATTTGTTTAATTAATCTAAGCGCCACACTGTGTCAACGTTATACTTATTTATCGAAAGACGGTTCATTATGTATCAATTCCATATACATATTGCGCACATCTGGTTAAGAAGAGAGTTTATATTTTTTGTGTTGTAATATTCTACAATTTCAACCTATTTTCAAAATATGTACGATGTTGCAAAAACTCGTAACCAGCTTTATTATTTTTCTTTGTTATTAGTTTTTTGTTATTTGGATTTTACAAAGAATGTGGGATATTGACATTGTATCACAAGTGTATACTTTATTTAAGAATACCATATATAAAGGTAAATGATAATCCGAATTTGTGCAATGCCATATGAAAACTTCGAATTATCGCAAGTACCAATAAAAAAGAGTAATGTTACACAGAGTGACAAGAATTACAAATTCTAGTTCAAATATTGATAATTTGTTTCTTTTTAAAGGAAAGTTTCTGTTCGGCTAAATATGTATGTGCTTACACTTTATCTAAATAATTTTAAGACAACAATCCGTTAATGCGAAGCAAAATATTGAGCTAATATCTCAAAAAAAAAAGAAAAAGGTTATAGTTCGTATGCCTAATATTATTAATAACCATCAAATATGCAACCTACCTTCGAAATATCGCTCAATTATGAAACTGGTATAGACTTCACGGTACCGCACAATTTCACAGCACCGTTCAATTTAACTCCAATCCAATTATGCTCAGAGTAAAATGACATTGAGCGTTTAATACAATTTATCTTCTTCTTTGCCAATTTTATGTTGTTGATTACGTTTTGATAATTGTGTTATTTACTTAATTTCAACATTACTATATAATTTGTATTAAAAATGTAAACCCTGTTGTTTTCTGAACAACATCAACATCTCGTTAAATAATTGTCATTTAAATTTTGTTTCTTCTTTTAAAATCCTAGGCTTTTCTGCAACTGTTTTCGGGTTCTTCATTTACTTATCAATGTCGTTTTAATACGAATATAATTAAAAATAACCTTGTTTTATTCTTGCTTTAAATAACTAACCTTTGATATTGCGTATTTTGCAATTAACTTTTGTTGTAATTTAATTTTTACATTAAAGTACATTAATGTAAACATGCATATCGCATTCCCATTCGAGAACATGTCTAACTGACATAAACAGTTTAAAGTACAGTATGTCAAATTTACAGATATTAAACATACCAGTACCTACGTCTATAGTATTTCTAATAATTAATAACTTCTTTAGTACACTTTACACGTATTATCTCGAAAACTATTGGCTTTATGTTCCCTTGATAGATATGAACTTCTGTATAGAATATTAATGTAAAATGAAAATTATATCCTCCCATATGTAGAAAGTTAGGTAAAGTGTTTGAATTTTATATAATTGCGTATTAATATCTAACCATACAGTACGACATTTGACTTCTTTTATTGTGGCTTAAAATCTAATGGAATTGTGTTATCACTATAAAATTTAGATTGGCATTGCTTATTTCAAGAGTGTGATATTTTTAAATAGTCTATATCTGTTAAAAAAAAACATTGAAATGCCAATATCTCTCATTTTTTCTGTTCGCAAATGTCATATGCATTTCAAATTGATTGTTGTCGGAAAATGGTGTACATTTTCAATTTAAGTAGTATGATTTCAATATCGTCAGATGACAAATAAATATAGCTTGTAAGTAAAAGTTCCACGTGATTGAGTATTTACTAATTAACAAAGTAAATCCATTCCTAGAATTGCATAGCAAATATATCCGATAATAACTTAAATTAAATTACACATCACGTAATGTGTGATGTGTAATTTAATTTAATCCCGTTCAATAACACAAGATAATTCTTGTGTTATTGAACGGGTTAGTTGATGGTCCATCCAATTGCCTTGGCAGGTATCCCAGTAGGTATAACTGTAACCACTGTAAGCGAGAGTGTAATTCACGACGCGATCACGTGATAGAAAAAAACAAACCAAATTTTCCATTAGGCTCATCCGTTGGCAGTAATGAGACATAATCACATACCGGCAAGTTACGAAATAGATGTCACTGCCACCGTTCACTTGCTGTTGGTGTCGAATGAATTTTGCGTAAGCGCCAAATGTTATAAAATTACTAGTTGTTTATTTACAATGAACATAATAGGATTTAACATTTCTTTGGTAAATTTGTTCTTATTGTGAAACATTTTCTCCGTTAGTCCTAAGAATGTATGCTTCTAACACTTATTGTATTGCAATCTATTTAATCAGTGTTAAAAAGGCTATCATGATCATGAATTAGTTAATCTCGGTGATGATCAAAATACCAGTCTAATATAAGCGTTGAATAAAATTGGATGCGATTCCTGTTTGATATCTTCACCCAATGAGCGGGAAAGTAGATGACATATTAAATCACATGAACACAAAATGCAGTAAAATAAAATTTACCTGCGAGAAAAAGGAAAACAACACCATAAACTATTTGAATATCGCATTCATCAAAGAAGAAGACACATTAAAATATAAGATTTACAGAAAATCGACACAAACAGATAACATAATCCGTTACATGTCAGCAGATCCCAAGCAACAGAAGGAGCCAACATTTAGAAGCACACTCCATAGGCCGTAAACAATTCCTGTGCAGAAGGAGGATTATAAACAAACGATGTAAATTTGTTAATCATAAATAAAAAAATTTAGTAAAGACATTCGACAAAAAGGAACAATATCCAGATATGTATTCAAAGAACATAACAACCTATATAAAAACAAAGCATGATTCCAATTACGCAGAACATCTCCACAAAAATTCCCACATATCTAGAAATAAAGAGCAGAATTTCCGAATTATATAAATCTTAGGTAAAAGCAGAAAACTCAATATTCACGAAAACCTAATATCCAGGGAAACCCTATAAAATCCCGTAATGAATATTCAAGTAAATACCAGTTCCCATGCTGTATTTCAGCCAATTACACTCCCACAGTAAAATAATAATCCACCATAAATAAGAGAAAAGAACACCAAGTATACCAGTCTTAAAGATAGTGGTAAGCAGAAACATGTCCACTACAAATCAAAATAAAAAAAATGGTATAAGTCTTACACATAAGACGAAGCAAGGAATAAAACATAGACATTCTCATTTTGAAGAAGTTAATATATTTAATATTTACTGGTGGCCAACTTGGTGGAAAGTTTGGTGGAATGAAGCTTATTGGGTTACAGCCAAAATGGAATTCAATACTTGTTTAGTTCTATATTTTCAATGTCAATTTAGTTTTTTCTCGGAGAACTGTATATACAAAACAACTACAAGAGATGATGGCGATACTGAAAACAATCATGTGATTGTTTCCAATTGTCATCACTGATATCTCTAAAACGTGTATCAAATACTATTTCAATCATTCTTTCAACAAACGGTACAACATCTTTCATAAAAATGGGTACCCAATAGTCCTACTCAAATGTCGTACCCAATCAGAATTCATCAGTGACCACTCCAATAGGCACTATAAATGTTGGTGTACTCCAATCCATTTCGGAAATAACTGGCAAATAAACATTCTTCGTTAAGAAATAAACCTAACTTAAAGATAGTATAATACTATCTTTATTATATGGAAATATGATATACATTTCGATTTAATTGTTGTCCGAAAACATGGTATACAGTCACAATTTAAATGAAGTAAAACAATTTTATTTGTGAAGCTTACTTGCATTATTAATTGAGTTTTAAGTTCAATAAATTCAATAGTTTTTCAATGATTCCATAAATTTTTATCTTTGGGTATATATATATATATTATATATAAACACCTAATGATATAATTATAATTCTTAAATTTACCAAAATTGAACATGACTGATTTTATTAACCTTCATGTCAGATAATGTCCATGCACAGTCCGTGTACACACGCACTTCAAAATCAAGTGCAAAATTTGATAAATTGAATAAAAATCATTCGTGGTTGAAGTATTCAAACTAACCTTCATTTTTCAAACAGTTACTTAATCTATTATCACATAAGCACCAACCTAACATTCCTCTAAGCCTCCCTCTCGCTCTGCTTTCTTCTGGTCATCACTCAGTCATAGCTCTTATTGACTCTTGTCGATTTTTTTATTATTTTCATTATATATTCCTGTTCCATTATTTCATCTATTTCGTGATTTATCAGCAGTCTAATTCGTATTCGCCTACCTTCTTATTACCCATTATCCATCTAATTATCCTTCTTTCGAAAATTTTCATGTGTTCTTTCTCTTTCTTTGTAAAACATAGTGCTTCTGGCGTATATTACAATTAGTCGTATTACAGTCTTGAACAATCTCATTTTTGTGTATCTTGCTAACTTCCCATATTTTAAAATTATTTTAGTGCTGTAGAACGTTCTATATTCTAGTTCTATTCTTTCCTTCAGATCTATATTTTCGTTCCTTTGATTTATTAGGACACCCGGGTATTTAAAGGTATAAACTTCTTCGAAATTTAGATGTCTAGAAGATATTATTATTTAGACCTGGAAGATATTACTATTATCTTTCAGTTTTGAAAATTCTTTCTGTTATCTTTGCTCATAAACAGGTATTTCGTCTACCTTTCATTGAACATTAGCTATTCACTTTCTGCTTCTACTTCTAAGAAGTAGAAGGTTCTTCTCAGGTTTGCTGAGAGAACTGAGTTCTTGTTGATTTTACCGCTACCATTTATTTTTTTTATTATGTGATCAAGAGATATGACAAAGAAAAGTGGTGATAACGCATCTGCCTTTTTCACTCCCCTTCATTGTCATTTTAATCAAACTTCTATCAAGTGCTTCATCCTATCGAAAGCTTGCCTGAAGTCTACGAAGATCACGTGTATATCAAAGTCACGTTCATTTTCTAATATCTCATTATGAGTATAGTATCTGTCGTGGATTTCTCTTTTCTAAAACCTGACTGATAGCTGCGGACTATTTTTCTATATATTGTGAAACTCTTTCTTTGAGCAAGGCTGTTAGTATTTTATATACGATACTGATTTTTTTTCTTGTATCCATTGACTCTTTCTGCTAACGTCGTGACTATCTTTTTCATTATTTCACATCCCTCTTTAGTATTTTGACTTGCTGCATCGCTTGCTAAACTTTTTCCCGTTTCATCGATATATTGTTTCTTTTCTTTCTCCTCATCCTAACATGTAGAGTTGTATTTTCAATATTTTTTTCTCTTATACAATTGCTAAATGCCCCTGTTAAGTGGAAAAATATATGATATGAAGTATTTATTATTTTTAGATTTATTTGCTTCTTTCATAAATTACAAAAGATTCTTACAGTTAAAATTATTATTTAAAATCCCGCATAGAAGAAAATTTAAAGTGGAAATATTTGTTATTTGGTACCAAAGTATGATAGGAAAAACCCAAGCCTTCTTTTCAATATTACTCTTGCGCGATAAACAACCATAACAACTGACATAAATGTAAACGTCTATTAGATGAGAAAATAATATTAACTGTCCTTTGTTACATTGATTGTAATATTGATTAATCCTTGAGGCAATGCGAACAGTTTTACAATTATGAAATCATCAATTTACACTCTGTTTTTGCACGTTCTTTCAATGCAATGCAATGTAATAGAAAACATGATAATTCTAAATGTTATTGTCAACAATCATCAGTGATATTTAAGTAAGTTTGTCTGCCACACTCTCAAATTTTGTGTAAAGTTGAATATTAATCTATTATAGATCATCCTTCAATATCGTATATGCTTTTGAGACTTTCTTTCAACTACATATAAATGAATTTACTAGCTTCATTTTTAATTTTGAATAGTATTTTAATCAAAACTAAAAGAAGCGCTTTCATTTTTTAGACGCTACTGTTTCTAATTCCATCGCAATATATTATATAAATCCCTAATTGACCTCACAAAAAACTGAAGAGAAGTATCTATGATGATCAAACGGTAAGAAACTAATAAACTTATAAATGATGTACTCGTCAATGGAGTTATATTTTAGTGCTACCGATAATTAGATTTAACGGACCCATAAAACGCTTGTTAGTTCACGAAATACTATTTGTCAGATGCTCCAAGGCTGACGATTATGCGGTGATTGTTTTGCGGTCCGCATTATGTAAGAAATTTACGACTGTTTCAATTATTTTTATTTCCTCTCCAAGAGACTGGTACGACAACCACGAATACATTTGGGAAATAAAAGTATGTGTCGCAAACTGTACGATAACAATTAGTGTTTGCAACGAGCAAAAAATTATCGACAAAATGGTGACCCAAATAAATAAACTGACTTTTTATCACTTGTTACAACATAGATATTTATATAACAAAAGATCAACATAATGAACAAAAACTTAATATATTGATGGCGGCTTGGAAAGCGCATTACGAACTAGTGTACCCTAAGTTATGCAAATTGGTTAATACCGGTGTTATCTCGTGAACACTATTTCCTGGATCATAAAACTAGACAACTGTTTGTTCGAGGTTAAGATAAATCTACAGAAAAGATAGCGAATCTCGGACACTACACAGTTAGACAAACATGATCACAAGTACAAAGATTAGAAAAGAATTAGATTCATTAATAATAAACTCCAACGGGATAAAGGAGTTGCTATTGTTTGGGTTTTGTAATATCATTTGCTAAACAGCAAGTCAATCGAATTAAAAATATTACACAAAGTAATCGTAAATGTTACGTACAAATTAGATGCGAGGGTGGTATATAGTTAAGGTTCATGAAAATAAACCTAATTAGTGTAGATTTGTTGAAAGTTAGAATATTAGTTAAATGTAATCAAGAAGAAGAAATAGTTAAAGAAGTTAATGCAATTACTGAAACAAAATTTATTAAATAAAACTTTAAACTGGGCTGATGTTATATAGTTATCGAATATTTTAAGTACATTTTTGTGGTGAAAATAAGACAACTATAACTACTTTATGTAGACCGTAAATACTTAAATTATGGTTTATACCTCATTGATACGTTTCACGCTACTTATGCCTGACATAACGCCTATATACGTCGTAAACCATAAAACTGAATTAGTGTTAGAAGTATAGTAAATAAACCGCAATATCCAGGTTTATTACAATATAAAGACATTGAAAAAAATCTGCTGCAATCCTTTCAGGATACCTAATCAGTCTGTTAGAAAAGACTTACGGGTCATTAATGCACAGATGGCTGATCAGTTGAAGTAGAAATGCAATCAGCGTGAACAATGTCAGAAGATGAACCAACAGAACTAGATTTGTCAGAATCAATCAACACAAGCCTAATTGTTGTTGGGATATCTCCTCTAAAATTTCAATGAGTGCCAAAGAGGGATTCTAAAGGTTATTCAAAAAGAAAAGTAAGTGGAACTCAACAGGCAATTGTGCAAAGCATTGCTGCAGCTGGAGGCCTTGATTCACAGGATTTTCAAACTCCTAGCACAAGCAAGGAGTGCTCCAATTGCTTGGATTATAAGCAGCTGATTAAAGAGTTGAATCAAATTAAATAGAAGCTGTAATCTTCAAAGCAGTCAGAAGAATTGCAAATTTTGACATTAGCACCTCCGAGCTGGACTATAAAGGAGGCAATGGAAGAATTTGGGGTTTCGCCAAGAATCGCAAAAACAACTAAAAAGTTAAAATCAGAGAAGGGAACTCTGGCGCAACCGAAGAACAAATTTGGTAAGAAGCTTTCTGAAACTGTGAAGGAAATAGTGGTGCAGTTCTTTCAAATGAAAAGTTTAAACGGATCTGTTCAGAGAAAAAGGACTGTGTGATCAAATAGATGTAAAGAAAGTTCCTGTGCAGAAGTATTTACTTTTGAGCGACTTGAAAGAAATGTTTGCTGTTTATCGACTTCAACGTGGATCTGAGATTGGATTATCTAAATTCTGTGAACTACGACCAAAATGGTGCATTACAGTTAGGGCAGTTGGAACCCATTCAGTCTGTGTACACACTGTGCATCAAAATGTAAAACTGATGGTTGCAAGTTGTCCAATCAAAGAAGATTACAAAAGTTTGATGGCTAACCCAGTATGTGATTTGGAATCCTAGGATTGCATGCTGGACCACTGTGAAGTATGCCCAGGAATATAACCTCTCCAGCAATTTTTAGAGAGCATCTCTAAGAATAGTGATCCTGAAGAAATAATTGAATTCAAGCAGTGGATGCACATTTATAGAGATACGCGATAGAAATACGCTTATAGATATACGCTATAGAGATACGCTAACTAAGCAGATCACCATTGAAGATTTTATTGACGATCTGATTTCAGAAATCACTAAGCTTTCCACTCATCATTTCATTGCAAAACATCAAAGCAAGCATTTGAAATTGACAATAGAAAGCCTCAACCCAAGTGAATTGACGATACTAATGGACTTAAAATTATTCATTCATTACACGAGATGCAGCCCAATGTTATCATTAAGATAACAATCAAGCAACTTTGGATCCATTTCTTATCTACTATAAGGACATCAAAAGCATCAGCAATCACCAATGACATAGTGATTGCTTAAAGCATGATACAATTGCTGTACATGCATTTTTAAAGAAGCGAATAAAAGATCTGAAATGCCGTTTTGAAAAAATCACACATATTCACTATTTCAGTGATGGTTCAGCAGCACAGTACAAAAATTTCAATAACTTCATGAATCTCGGCAGAATGGAACTTCTTTGGCACAAGCCATGGAAAATCTCCATGTGATGAAATTGGAGGAACTGTTAAGCGTCTGGCTGCCAGAGCAAGTCTTCATCGACCAACTCAAGATTAGATTTTGACACCAAACAATCTGTTCAAATATGTTACTGTGAAGAAATACTAATGAACTACTAATGAAAGTTATTTTCGTTTTAAAAGAAGGAATTGAAGAACTAAAAACTAGCTAAGAAGATAGTTTCACAAATGCCGCTACTGTTTCAGGAATAAGAGAAAATCATTATTTTGTGCCATTAAATGAAATGAAACTGTGTCAGATGAAGTAAATGTTGGCAAATGTTGATCAAAGTGCATTGAGTAAAATTCATCATGTAGGTCTAGCAACCTTTAACCAGGTCAGTACATTGCCTGCATTTACGAAGGAACATGGTGGATTGGAAACGCCTCCGAAATCTCAAATGAAGAAAATGAGGTCTTGGTAAATTTCATGCATCTCAGTGGTGTTTGTTAGGTTCCAGAACAACACATAATTTCAGTCATTCCAGTTCCGTCAGCAAGAAGAATGGGTCGGCAATAAAACTTGCTAGAAGCCACTGTGATCTGCATCAGCAATGCCTCCCAACAACTTAATCAATAAGAAGTGGAGCATTATGGCTTGGGAACAATAAAGAAACCCAATTTAGGCTCGGGATCCTGCCAGATACAAACAGGATTAGGAACCTAGTAAAAAAATTCACACGTAGCTGAACTTGCCTGGCTATCGGGCGTGGCCCCTTAGCGATGGTGATATTGGTCATTGAGACTGCTAGTGGCAAAGCCACCATGGACCAACACAAGATGTGTTATGCACATATTTTTTACCTAAGTGAAATAAAACTCTGCTCTAAAATTCAAAGTCTCCAAAATGAAACAAACTTTTTCTGGTTAAACAAAATTAGCTCCTTTCAATGATATCAAAAAGAATCAAATCTGAGCTTACCGTTTTGAGATATGGCCTTTTGAAAATAGGCTGAAGTTGACGAACGAAATTTTTGTATGAATTTTGGCTTGGCTAACTTGCTACTACTGCTACTTAATGCTACTTGCACAGCATCATCACATGCACGCAGACATCAATGAAAAATTCAGTTCCACAGGGTCACCCTGTCAATAGATACACCTGCTAAAGTATGATGTGTATTTGTTGCGGCAAGGTTTGGGAGCTACTTTGAGAACAAATTGTGGAAAATCTACAATGTTTTAGGTTTTTATTCTACAACTATGCTATTCCAGCTAAAAAGTTGATCGGAATCATCAAATTTCAGCCTGGTATTCATCTTAGGTCATGAGCAGTAGTGAAACAAAGGTGATGATTTATTCATTTCTCTCGCAACGTGAAACCATTGGCCCTGAGTCTATCCTTCTTGCTATAATACTTTCCCCAAATCTTCAATATTTCCTTCGAGATTGATTATAATTGGTTATTCCTAATTACCATGTTCCAGATTTCACCTTAATCATTTTCTATAATCTATTGTCACTTTATTTGTCTTCTTTTTATAATTTTATTTACCATGTTCCACTCTATAGTTATGATGTATGATGTAATTTTTTGAAATCATTGGGTTTCTGCTTCACTTTAGATGCTATTTCTTCAATCCACCAGGAGAAGTTCCTCTTATATCTACCTACTTTTATATTCCCTTGTGCGAAATTAGTTATTATAAAATCCAAAATTATCACTTGCAATTTAATTTTCGTCTACGTTCAAGGTAATTTACATCGTGATAAAAATATCAATCACTCCTACGAGCGAAAACTAGTATTAAAATTTGAATATTTACACAGAATTTCCACGAGCTGTGTACTAGCGACTACCGACAATATATATCTTATTCTATAATATCAGTCTAATACCTTTACTAATTCTCAAGTTATTACTGCTATTTTCAAATTGTCACCTTGTGTATTACTGTGTACTCTAGGACTATGAACGTTATTTAATATTCAAACATGACTCTTTACTTCGAATGTTAATTTGTGGTTTAAGTTAATTTATATCCATTTGAGGAAATTCAAAGGGACATAAATTAACTTAAACCACGTAAATACATAAAGTAAAGAGTCATGTTTTAATATTGCAGGATGATGCAGCAAAATATATCTCTATTGCATTATAGCCTAGTACTATCTCCGTAGTACACTACAATGCAGATAGCATTAATAGAATATACAGTGCTTTTATGCTTACTCTATTGTCAATAACTAATAATTAACTACCAAAATACCACACAATTCGCACACCCTCAGTTTTTCTAGTGTAATTCCAAAATGTTCAGTCTATTAGCAGCTCAGCACACTACAGTTTTCATTTCCACCAACACTTTTCAGTAAATAACTTCTGTTGCTCATACTTTAACTCAACTTTGCCATTTGTCTCGATTGTTGATAGATATCGTAGTGGCGTTGTTATATACATATATCACGAAAATAGATACTTATATACAGAGTAATTTGAGTGTAAGATGACCTACAGCCAAAATAAGGAAGGAAGAAAGCAGCTGATACACTAAAAAGCTAAACAAATTACTACGTAAGTAGTAATTTTTTTTAGAATAAATAAACTCTAATTATAAATAAATAGTTTTTAAAAACTTACTGGGAGTTGTTTTAGCTGAATACAGACGAATTTTATAAATTAACCCAACATAGCTGTCACCTCTACGTAATCTAAACATGACCGAAACTGTCACCACCGGTTGTCATGTAAATGATAACGTTCGCTTTACGTGAAAACGTGCATACACTTCGCAAAAGCGTAATCCACTAAATACCCCCTTATAATTGAAAGGGCTTTCCGTAATTGAAACTATCCCAAATGACCAATCTGGTTAGCTATGGAAAACAAAGGACGTTAGTCGGATAAATGGTTTGACAGTTCTCTCGAACAATTGAGTAGGTTCGACGGTAAGTATTGATTCGGTGGATATAATGAAAATAGGCATTTCTATAAACGAATTCGTTTAAGGTAAGCAAGTGGCGGGTAACTGGCATGGTATTTTTTCATTTAAATGCACTGGGAATTGGGACGCCGTCACAATTGCATTGATTACAGACAATTGACGAAAGCAGAGATAAATAATACTTATAAAATAAAATAATGACATGCTTCGAATTTAAGCCTAGCCTAGATGACCTCACTCCAAGGTCAATGAACTTCTTTTACGGTTACATATAACTTTGATAATTATATTTAAGACATATTAACAGAGTGCTCAGCGGAATGCCTAAGAAGGAATGGTCAAGAATTACATATAATGTTTTATTAGGTTCTCATCTTTACTTGCCACAATTCCATTGCCAAAAATGTATTTGTTCCAGGCTACACTTTACCTTTATATTATTAGAATTAACCACTTTCGTTTACAATTTTTTCCCACACTTACTAGTTTTAATTCTGTAGTACTGATGATTCTATGGTAATGATTGTGATAAAGTGTATCTTTGACAGACTACAAGGTTCGTACAGATAGTATTCAAAGAGCACATGACTCATTTAAAGCGCGATCGTACGGAGAAATCCATTGGGTTGTTGGGAAAGTAATCTCATTTTTTTCGCAATAGAGGCGTTAGTTGTATTTTAACCAGCCAACTTCGCTATAAACCGTATACGCATTATATATTCTAAAAGCTGACATTGCAAAATTTATGCGTGAAAGTATTTTGTTCGATTCTGTGCAATTGTTTTCTTTTTGTGTCTTATGAAACATGGAGAATCGAAAACAGCATTATCGGCACATTTTGCTTTTTTGTTATAAAAAAGGTAAACATGCCGTTCAAGCGAGAAAAGAATTCGTCGGTGTATATGACGATATAATCGATATATAGAAGATGTGTATACAGAATGCCAGTGTCAAAATTGGTTTGCAAATTTTTTTGCAAAACTTTGCAACATTTTTGGGGACTCTTTCCGCCAAAAGTTTTTACAGCCTGGATGGCATGTACTACCATACCTGTCATATTCTCCAGATCTGGCACCTTCCGATTATTACTTGTTTTGGTCTCTACAGACTATTTTGGACAGCAAAATCTTTACTTCAAGTGAAGCTGTCAAAAATTTTACTAAAGACTTGGATTAATTTTTGCAAGCATCAGAAGTTTTATGAACGTGGAATCATGCTAGGGCCAGAAAGATGGCAAAAGATGTTGGGCCAATGTGGTGAACATATAATTAAATAGAATGTTTACACTCTCTAAGAAAAGTGCTTTTCATTTTCACCAAAAAGAAAACGAAATTACTTTCCGAACAACCTAATAATGGCATAACACGCTTTTAACACCAACCAAAGGATTAATGTGCACAACCTTGTGCACAGGTACTTAGAAATGTATACAACAGTAGATTCTTGGATGTATTATAAACATTAGACATTATTAAAGATAGCATTAGACTTAAAACAATGTCACCACTACACCAAAACTACACCAATATTGAAATATAGAGCGGCAGTTTAAATGAACTAAAATGTTGAAAGATTTAGCCTAGGACTTTATCTTGATTTTTTGCCACTTTGGGTCCCTTCTCACAAAGGAGCAAGATAAAGAACCCAACCGCTTCCACTTCGTGAGCAATCTGTTAATATAACATTGATTTTGATTTGATGAAAATTGATACTTTCAGAGTCTAAAAGTTTATTTAAGTTTTAAATATAGGAAAGAAGTTTAAAACGTTTAATATCATAAATGTATTAAAGAATAAATAAACGATTACCGACTAAAGTTGAGGGTATGGAACCTTTGGCTTGTAACAAAGTAAACCGAGTTACCACTACGCCAAAATTTGTATAGAGAATGCTCGACGTACGTTTCGCTAACCGAGTTAGCATCATCAGGAGCGATGAAAGACCTTTCATCGCCCCTTATGATGCTAACTTGGTTAGCGAAACGTACGTCGAGCATTCTCTATACAAATTTTGGCGTAGTGGTGACTCGGTTTACTTGATTACCGACTGCTACATGGCTCTGTAAGAAACTGTACCCATTGGCAGAAAATATGACCTTCTGCATTCATCACATTTACGTATTGCACAACTCTTCGCATTGGCATTCGTCAGCCGAATTATTTTTGGATAAGAGTTAACTTGCATACTTGAATTAATGAAACTAACCACAAAATGAACAACTTCAACGAAATACCGACAACCAGTTTTTATAGCACTAAATCAGGTATTAATGGCATCGACGGAGATGGATGTTCGAGAGGAATTACTTAAGCGATACCTGTAATGGAAATACTGCTGCTGCAATGGCTGTATGGAAACTTATTAAGTTTTAATTAACCTGTAAATTTCCTACAAAAGTTTTATAACATGGCTAGTTGCACTAACTATTAAATATAACTGAAGTAGTAATCAAATGGATAATACACAAATATGTGTGTTATCCAATTCTTAACTACAAAAAACATCTGCGGAAGCAAATAAGTAGTGGAAAAAAAGTTCAAATCTATAACAATTAAAGCACAGACTACAATGCCGAAAAGGCATTGTAGTGATCTGATTTATTCGCGCAATGTTCCAGTTCCTAAATTGTGCATATGGAACCTTTCGCTTTGTAACAAGTAAAGTAAATACTGGTTACCACTTCACCAAAACAATAATTAATTGCTTGATGCGTATTTCGTCGACGAAGTCGACGTCTTCGGGAGCACCAGGAAACAAGGACGAAAGAGATTATCCGTTCTATATTATACGGAAGGGTGGTGGCCGGATGCCTTCCCCTGCTGTGAGCTACGTACCTTTCGAAACCATTAAGTGCATATTTGTTTCTAGAGGGTTTCTTAACCTACACCCATGTTCCTCAGAATTCCCGTATTTACACTTGTTTATCTATTAAGTTATACAGTGGACTGAACGCTATCACTTCCCCGTCTTTGTTAATTGTGTTTTTGTATTTAATGATTTCTAAGTTCTCAAATGCATCCAAGAATCTATTGTTGGTTATTGTCAGAAGCGTGTTCAGCTACTTTTCTCGCAATCCATGCATCTTATTTCATAAATACCACTTTTGTCCAACAACAATGTTTATTTTATCTTTTGGATTACCTAACAGTATTTTTAAAGTGCTATTCGAGCAAAAATCTATTTTTATGCCTGTTTGATTAAAAAAATTGGAAGATCTCTGGTGAATTTTGAGAAAGACAACTAAACATATTTGGGAGCATGCTGTTCTTGTTGAAAAAACGTGGTATACTCCAAGCTTTTCTTAAATTTACAGCTTTAATTCCAGCTGCTCTAGTGTAAGACGAAAATTATATAAATGCTACCATAAAATTGAAATGCAGCTAAATTTTCGTACTATCTGTCTCAATGTGCATGTTATTTACAACAATCTATGGAAAAGGAAATATCTGTTACAGCATTTAAGCTGTTTCTGAAGGAGAGCTTAGTTCTCAATACTGATGAATGTAATGAACAACCTGTAGTCGCTAAGAAAACCTAATACATATGGAACAAAATGCATATGCAACAAAACATAGAAAAAGAAGGAGAGGAAATCGATAAAACAAAAAGATGAGAACAAATTGTATAACCTGTTATAACAATTATAACATAACTGGTAACGCCAGCTTTTTTTTATTTACTTTTTTTAAGATTTTCCGCTCTACAATTTCTTGCCGTGTATGGAGGAGAATATCGAGCGTACTGATTATTTTGCTGTAGTTACTTTGTGGTTTAGTTTTTGTGATTCAGTGGTAATTTCAAAGTAAAGCATCCTAATCATTGGACTAAAAGACTAATTTTTCTCTATTTTTAACGAAAAGTAAGTAAAAAACACTTCGAATACATAACACCTTTTCTCAGATGCAAGTTCTGATGAAATAGCACTTGAGAATGGAATTATCGAGTTAAAGTCATGCCAAAAATTGGTAAACAACTTTTAAAAAATTATGCCTCCTCCGTAATGTTTAGCGCAAAGTTGATAATTGTACATATTAATTATAATTATTAGTTATAGTTGTGGCAAAACACTTCTCTGCGAACATCAGATAACTTTCACACTAATTAGATTTCAACAAATTGTCGATGTCATGGATGAAGTGCGGCTAAAATAGTTTTGATACGACCAAGTTTTATGATTGTATTATGCATGTTATTAATTCAAAACACACAACAACTGATTTTATAGCTTTCAGACTAAAACGAAGACGTAACTTCAACCATCAAATATGAAGACGAATATATAAGAGTACGTTTTATGTAATTATATATTCACTATTTTGGCCCAGCACCTTTTGCCATCTTTCTGGCAATAGCATGATTTCACGCTCATAAAATTTTTGATCCGTGCTGGCAAAAAACTTCATTTGACGTAATGGTTTTGCCAAAAAAAATTGTAGAGACCGAAACAAGTAATAATCGGAAGGTACCATATCTGGAAAATATGATAGATACGGTAGTACATCCCATCCATGCTGTAAAAGCTTTTGGTGAATTACCAAACTGGTATGCAGTCTCGAACTATCTTGGTCGAACACTACCTTCTCTATTGATCAAGTCTGGCATTTTCTGTTTGAGTGAATCATGCAATTTGTCCAGTTGATGACAGTACGCTTTACAATTGATCGTAGTATTCTCCCAATAATTTTGAAGAGCTCTCAAAAATTTTCGAAAGAGCTTCCAAACATTTTGCAAACTTGCAAAAAAAATTGCAAACTTTCGCAAAAAAATTGCACATCAGCTTGCAAAAAATCATGCAATTTATTTGTCCAGTTGATGACAGTACACTTTAGAATTGATCGTGGCATTCTCCTAATAATTTTGAAGAGCTCTCAAAAATTTTGCAAACTTGCAAAAAATGTTGCCAACCAGTTTTGACACTGACATTCTGTCAATACATCTTCTCCATACATATCGACTAATTCTTTTCTCGCTGAACAGCATTTTGACCTGTTTTGTAATAAAAAAGCAGAATGTGCCGGAAATGCTTTTGAAATGTTTTTGATTCTCCATGTTTCATAAGATACGAAAAGAAAACAATTGCACAGAACCGAACAAACTATTTTCACGCATAAACTTTGCAATGTTAGATGTCAGAATATATAATGCATACATAGTTTAGAATGAAGTTCGCTGGTTAAAAATAATTCTCCATTTATTGTATGTTAATATTGTCTAAGATGATATCCTAAGTGCTAAATAAGGCTTTACTGTATTTCAGTTAAAATTTTGATTTTAGGGCTCTCTTGGCTCTGGATTCGAAGTAAATCTACAGCCTTACTGACATAAGTAAACTTATAGGTTCAGAGACGATGAGAAGAAGACGAGAAACATCGCATTCTTCACACACATGTAAAAGTAATCGGAACTGCTTAATACTATGCTGTTTAAACAAGTGTTCGTTAATACACTTATAAAATGTACAACTCAAAATACCTTCATTAACATTAACATTAAATGAAATCTCATTGTCTTACCTATTCAATTTTATCCAAGGGCATGCAAAATTATTGAAATACGCAATGAGTCACCGTATTAGATATTTAAGAAAAAACTTTAAAACGTTTTTGTGAAGTACCGAACTTTGTCTTTGTTGTTATTTTTCTTTTCTCTCGTATACCCGTATTAAAAATCTAGAATCAAGGACGAACGAGCTAGAGAAAGAGTTTGTGACGCGCGATAACTTTTTCTCTGACGTTCTAAGAAACACACTTGATGTTTTCCCTCAAAAACAGAAAACGTATGTAAAAGACGTTCACAAATTTGGAAGAAACTAACGGGATTGGTTAATGCATCAACTCCAGTATCACTATTGAACGTCATGATATACAAAAATGCATTGATAAATATGCTAGATTATTAATTGATTATAAATTATGACGTTGTGCAATAGATGAAGAAACGTTATCATAACATAATTACGTCTTGTATTAACTACGTGAATATTAAAATGAAACTATCTCTTGCATAATACTTAATTAAAATTGCGTATCAAATATTTTTCGTTAATTATCTAATAACTTTGCAAAGATAAGTGTTCAGTTAGAGCTCGAAACCTTTGAGTATATGCTGATCATGAAACAAAGTTTTCCTATATTACAGTCCAAGAAAAATTAGGTAGATAAAATGTATATTTATACGAAAATGTATACGGATTGTATTCTTCGCATTGTACAATATAGCAATTTCAAACTTCAATAAACAATATCAATAAACAAATACTAATTTTAAATCAATCAATGGGCGCTGAATATATTTTATTAACAAACATAGAGAGCATAATATAAATATTTTCGAACTACGATAAGAATAACCAAGGAATGGATTAAGAACATGACAAGATGATGAACAACACGACAAAGTGCCTCTTGAAATTATTAAATATTTACTTTTAATTATGTTCAAATTAAAAAGATGTCAAAGTTTTCACAATTCTAAATAATTTATGGAAAGATAAATTGCACAGCAGTACCACAATGGTCGGAATTTAACAATGAATGAACTCAACATATAATAATAACCAGAAAATCTGACAATAGGCTGTAGTTAATTATGAAGGTCAAGGTTTCTTACTCTACTGTGATGAGATAAAAAAAATATAAACTCACCTCCATTCACTTTGCGATTGCATGGTACTGTTGGAAGCGTCTGCCATCTACCCATCCTTTCTGGATTAATACATCTGACTGATTAAACTCCGTTCTTACTTATGTATTAACATCGCTCAGCATCACTCTACATCTACGACAGTGCAGATTTATCGTCAGATATTGTGTTTGGAAAAAGTTAACAGATGGTACTATTCTATTAAAATCGCATTTGGCAGAATTCATTAATCATGTAATAGAATGAATGATTCCGGTTCATCAAACTATGGAATTTCCAAGGAAAGTGTATAATGCAATTTATAGTAAATTACCCTTGTCCTATTTAAATTCCTTTCATCAATAACATTGTTCGCGCTGCCATCTATCGCAACGATGCCAAATCAATGTGGCCTATTATCACTGCCTTATCGATTACACAAAACTTTTACAATTCTGCTCTTGTGTCCTAGATGGCGCTAGAATACTGATATGGGAAAAAGTCCGGAATATTGGAAATGTCTAAATGGCTACATATTTTTTTACGAAGATTGGGGTATCAGTATAATAAGAAAAATTTAACTTACGAGAGATACTTTAACTTACGTAGTTACGTAAGTTAAGTAAGTATACAGAACAAGTCACAAGGATGATCAACTTTTTAATTTGAATTACGACACCATGTATATTTCTAAGAATCCTGATGTATCTTTCTAAGACAAACACAATGATACAAGGTTTATTGCATTTATCTTTCAAAATGACAGACTCGTTGCTTGCCGAAATTTCGCGTTTTAAAAATTGAATTGTTGTTAAAATTTGCTAAAAAGGCTAATCCATTTACATGTTGTAAAAAAGCAAAGAAGACATTGATGTTTTAAGTAGTTTTATTACCTCAAAGCAATAGCTCCATAGGTTTACCTTAATTTTGATCCAGTCACATTGACCCAATCCAAATTTTGCAGACTTGTTCTCAGATTGCTAAGAAGTTTTGAGGTCTCATTGGTTATTTATTATTGCTAATTTATCATAGATAATGAGCGAAAAATGTTTGGCACGCAGTTTGAATTAAGCATTATGTAAGATTTGCATTTTAGAATTTGCGTAGTCAATACAAGACGTAATTGTGTTGTGATAACATATCTTCATCTATTTCTCAACGTCATAATTTATATTCTAAACACTCGTGTACGCATTTTTGTGCTTCGTGACGTTCAATAGTGATGCTGGAGTTGAGGCATTAACCGATGACGTTAGTTCCTTCTGTCTTTCGATCTACCATCTCGTAGAGTTTTCTTCTATCTTTCGTTTATATATCTGGCCCCAGTTTTTCTTCTCTCCAGCTGGGTACGAAAAGAAACGAAGATATGAGAAACGAATAAAAAATGAGAACACTGAAAGACGAAAATAAAATAGATGAAACAAAATTCAGAAGGACTAGACACCTAGCAAGAATGCAGAATGGCAATGGAAAAAAATCAGAGACGATGGAACATTTCGATGTCTTTGGGTACTAATAAAAGTTGATTATGATGATGGTTATATGGCATATCATTACAAGGGCAATTGATGATTGATACTTATATTAAATTACCTACAAATAGCAGCAAATATATTCCACATACAATTTTCACAATATAGGTTTTGTGAGTAGAACTGTACATGACTGTTCACACAGAAATCCTTCCTCTGCTACATAATGTTTGAACCATAGCTCTACCTATATATCCCTCAAGAATTAACATTTTTAGATGAATATATTTAAACAATAGTAAGAATGATTATAAAATAGAGGAAATTTAATGGCCAAGGGTTTGGATGTACTAGACAACATTGTGCATATAGATAACCAATCTGCACTTAATAATATATAAATTGTAACTCTAGATGTGTCCTGGGAAACGTTGGTTCAATTTAACAATAAATAACTCTTGTGTCTTTAGCAATTTATCTCCTCCGATAAAATATACACAGACAGTCCTTGAAGGGTCCATAGATTACTTTTCTACAGCCTTCTAGGCCTCTAAATAAAATTATTCAACCCAACTCAGGTATATCTCTAGTTTCTTCATTTCCCGACAGAGGTCTCCAAAATCTGAGAATATTAAGTGGAAATCTTAAATAGCCGTTAAAGAACTTGACTTATCATCGCATATATTTTCTAAACAACCATCCCCAATGTTAGCTATTTTACGTTCAATTCAGAACAATCGAATATATTTCGTGGAGATCTGTACTTTTTTAATAGGCGTAAGCTCGTAGACTTTTCTGAATGACAATGCTAATGAAAATTAATAATTTTGTCAGGGACACGAGCTGTATTATTCTGCGCAGCTATTAAGACACAGTCAATATACGTTAACAATCACTAAAAAGACTTGAACTTGAATTCTTAATTTTTTAACGACTTAACGTAGTGTTTAATGATTTCAATATTATAATAAATAAATATATATTATAGTATTTAATTATAAGATGATATGTATGGACAATATTAAGAATTATGGATGATATATGGATTTATGAGAAAGATTCGCAAAAAATATTTATTGACTAGGTACACTGAAACTTAAAAATATGTTTTACATATGAATCAAGGATTTAATATTATATAAGTAAAGATAATTCAGCAACATGATCGATAAAAAAAATGTTAAAAGAAAAATGAAAAGAAGAACATAAAATATTTTGCGTTGTTTTACCAAATACTTTACCAAAGCGTTTTATAGATGAAAAATTTGTACGTTTGGAAATAGAAAAGGTCAGTTTAACGTTAAGGCTTACCTGCTTGAGTATTTGTTATAATAAATATCTGTTTATCACTAAGTTATAATTAATTATATTCTCGTGAATCTGCATTGCAGCGCCATCTGAAACACGAAAGTTAAACTCAAAAATTGGTATGAAATCGATAAAGTAGTAACAGCTAGGCGCATTAGTTTAGTGTCGTCATGGTAGATGGCAGCATGAACAGAGATTTATACAATTAAATTAAAATGGGGAAAACGTAATAGGATAATTTACTATAAATTGCAGTACCTTTGTAAATTCTACAGTTTGAGGAATCGAAATCATTCGTCATCTTGTATAGCTAAGGAGTTACGCAATTTATAAAAGCAATTTTGTTCGGAAAGAATAGAGGCTTGGAATACCCAAGTATTCAATAACTTTTCCTTACTAGTTTAGTGCTTCGTGCTAAATTTATGCTGGCGTAGTTTAGTTGTCATTATCACACTAGAGTGTGAAACTTTGTTATTTGTAATTAATTGCAGCCTATTGTCTGATTTACCAACTATTGTTGTGCACTAAAGTACATATTACCACATTATTACCTCTGTCATTCACATGTTCTAGTTACTCTATTGCAAAAGCCAATGACAAGGAAATAAGAATATAAATATAAGGAAATATTATATACATTATAAGGAAATATTTGTATTTATTTCGAAGACTAGCAATATGCAACGGATTTATTGAGTTTTTTTTTAAATCTTATGTAAACATAGCGGTACTTATAATCTTGTTATACCGATAATTAATTTATTTTTCTTCGTTATGCATATCGCAATACGAACATTTTTATAGCTCTGTATCTCACGGGATACGTTGGATTCGAAAACGTTTTTATGAAGACTTGTTATTTTATGGTTCAATGCCAATGACTTAACTCGTGGCTTAAAATGATATGTTTATATACGGGGATCCTATCAATGCTTTATTCGTGAAAACAGATTTGAAAATATTTGTGTATAGAAGAGGTTTATCAACTACTACTTCGTATATGAAAGAATCATACGAATTGAACCAAGAAGTAAGCTATGCGAAAAATTGGAAAGACACAGACACCCGTCAAACCAAAAAGATACCTTCCAATTCCTTAATAGTGATAATGTTAACTCAGGATGCAACCTGAAGTAATACCCTTTAATTAGGTAGCTTTATATAAGCTGCATAAAGTAAAACAAATTTCCGACTTGACATAAATACAAAGCTGTTTCTTGTTTACTGTGCATATCCTTTTGAGTTTTTTGTTATTATCGCAATACACCGCCAAAATGTTCATAAAAATAAATAAAATTGTTGTGCTTAAAAAGGAAAAATAGATCATCAAACCAAAATTAATTGTGTATTATTCTTTATTATTATTTTAAGTTTATTGTATTGAACATTTTCTTCCGTTTCATATCAGAAGGAAATGAAATTACATCCACTTTGTACCTTTGTAAATTTCATTAATTCAAATTTATCATTGTTATATACATTTTTTGACTATGTTGTTGGTCAGGTAGTTGCAACAATAATTTCAGTTTTTCTTCTGCGAAATAACTGATAATATAGCTAATCAGTTGTATATTTTTCGCTTTGTTGAATAACCTTTTGCCATCTTTCTGGCAACTTTATGATTCCATATTGATGGTCTAGCGTCTGATCCTTATCAGCAAAAAACTGAAGCAAGTGTGATTTCACAGCATCATCATCGTTGAAATTTTTACCATTCAAGGAGTTCTGCAAATATTGAAATAAATGGTAATCTGATGGGGCAAGGTCAGGGTTATATGATGGATGTGATATCACTTTTGATGCAATACAGCTTTCGATACGGATTATGCTAGTTCACCATATTTACTTCGCGATTTTTTCGATTGATGTTATTGTAAACAATCCACTTCTCATCGCCAGTCATCATTTGTTTCAAAAATGAACTATTTTCATTATTTTTGAGGTGCAAATCGCACCTCATTTCATTCACTATCGAGTTTTTACCACAGCCAAGCTTCTGCAAATGCCTGCTAATGGTTGAAAATGAAACGTGAAGCTTTTCACCAATCTCAAATGTTGAAATATGGTGATATGATTCGATTATGGGTTTGATTTCGTCGCCATCATCTTCAGTTGGTTAACCGGAACGTTAGGCACCTTTGAGTAAAAAATCTCCAGAATGAAAGTTGATAAACCAATTCTGACAAGTGGGATCTGTTAAGATATTGCCACAAACTTCACATGCCTCTATGAGCATCAGCAGCTTTCTTACGTTTAAGAAAATAACAAGGATAAATGTGACTAAAATATTCGCTTTTGCACCCTTTGCTAATCTCAACACCAAACCTGTAAATAAAATTATATGGAAGTTATTTCGAAAGCAATGTAAAAAATACTACCACGAAATGCAAAAAGGAATAAATCATCTGATTGATAGAAGTTATTAAAAAATAAATTTCGGATCCCGGGCTACCTTATTGTATTTATTGAGATATTTTGTTGCATAACAATTACTGTATTTATTTTAATTCTATTTTTGCTAAAAGTGAACCACATTTTCGATTTCCAGATGAGATACCTGTAAATGCCTGTAGATAAATAATGCATAAATTATGGCAAAACTGAAAAAACAAACTTCTGTTGTTTCAGTGTCAATTATGAATGGAGCTGAGGTGCATTTTGAAACTATCATCTATGACTTTGAGAAATATATAGACTTACATTATTAATACATGGTACATTCGAGAGTGGAATGAATATTTTGATATGTAATAAAAAACAATTGGCAATATCAAACGAATGAAATCTTGTAAAACATGAATTTGATAAAACCAGACGATAGTGAAACTGTACTATGCAGTATTTTAGTTTCGGACCAATAAGCCTTTAACTTACATTGATGAAAACCTAACTGTCAGTAAATTCTGTAATTATCCCAGAATTAAGTGCACGATTCCCACTATTTAAAATCTTCCAATCAATTTTGACGCGAGTTTGCTTTAGTGTGACGGTTTTCTGATTTTTCCTGATCGTATTATTAATAGAAGTGCCTTTGCTTCAATGTCTTGAATTAGTTTGCTCTTTAAGCAGTTTGTTAAGTTCAGAAATGCTCTCCATTCAAGTCCCTATGATAAGACTTTATTTCTATTTTGACGTCACAGTCTTTGTCAATCATATAAAATATTGACTATAAAAATTGTAGTATGTCAATTTAGTTTAATAAATTCGTAGTATTTAAGCAACAAATTGTGTTAGTTTGGCAAAAATGTATATTGTTAAAAAAATATATTATAGTTAAAGGGATTTGATGATTTTTAAATTTGCAAACCGTACTTTTCTTGGACAAAATGGAATGAAATATAACGGACACGCCTAGAAAAACATGATTAAGCGACATTTTCATTAGTGTTATCAAATTAGGGCATCTCGTATTTCAGTGCATGCATATTTACTCATTTTATACAGCTGCAGCTACTAAGAGATATTAAAGTGTAAAAATACGAAATGAAAATTAAATTTGGAGAGGTATTAGTGTACGAAACGCTTGGTAAATAATGTAGTATATTAAACAAAAATATAGTCACCCGTAAGTAGGAGCAGCAACATGTGTTAAGGAAATAAGAAGCGAAATGTGCACTAATACATGAGAACATAAAAGGTGTCGATAATGTAACTGTTAACTAGAGGCAAAAGATAAGGCAATACTAGAACCGTTTGAAAAATTTGATAACTTTGCAAAGCATGTGGTAGAATAAATAACATCCATATTGAATAAACTCAGTTTATATACCAAAAATTATAAGTGATGCAGTAATGATCATTTTAAAGTACAGCGTTGCCTTTCGTGTTAATACAACTACTGAGTGATTGTTTTTCTTCTACTTATATAGTCTGTTATGTGAGTTAAAGAGGAACAAAGTTAAGGACTACCTATTTCTTACCTTCATGTGCTGGGCCTTTTGGGGTAGTTTGGATTATCTGACATAACTCCGGAATTGTCTGAAATTGAATGCTTGAATAATTACAGAAATATTTTCCAGACCTGCAGCTGTTAAGATTTCATGGCCTAAAATTAAAGCCGTTATCACGTGAAAAGACAATTCTCATAAGTGTCCATTCAGTTGAAAGCCAATTAAAAAATTCACACAAGTTTTTTGTACCAGGATGAATAAAAATAGATTGGCGAGAAAGGTACTTGAAGCGCAATCATACAGAGTGGAAAAGGAACAGACCCAGGAAATAATGGTTACAAGAAATTGTTCTTATGAGTTGGTAATAAGAGACCCAGGATACAGCAAAAACTGAGATAGGGTCCGCATTTCTTTCTGGAACAAGAGAAGGTGGAAGAAAACTCGGATCCTTCGAGCGATCCTTTCGGGAAGACAAACATTTCAAGTTTGATACATCAGCAAGTAATTCCACAAATAATCTTACACTAATCTATTAGTAACTGTTCACTATGCTACCGAATTTGCTATTAAAGTTCCTCAATTTATCATAAGTTGGTACATTTAGAGGTCCTTTAAAGCTATGAGTCAACTTGTTGATCTAGCGTAGGCTAACAAGAAGGATATGAAATGTTTTGTCCCTGCTGATCTCCTTAGTTTTACTATACACTTGTAGTCCTTCGTGTCATAGTGACCCGATGTGTACAGGTACAGGAGGATTGTCAAGTATAGCTCGAAATTAATGTAGTGTGATTTTATTACAGTACATAAACACAAGCAATGATGAGAAGTAATTTTATTACTAACAAAAGTAAAATGTATTATAATAAAAAATATTACAAGCACTAAATCTAAAAACAAGAGAGAATATCAAATAAATTTTGACGTGCGTCCATATTACATCATGCATATTACATCATGCTCTTTTACTTTTACTGATTCCACCAGATGTAGATGGCACTGCTATTTCGCGAGGTTGATTTTAAATTTTCTTTATTACAACAGTAGCTTGTTGTGTACGAAGTTTATGTTCTCTTGACATCATACAGGGAGTTACCATCAGTTTGCACAATTCTTCCAGAAATAGTTTTCTTTTGTACAGAACGTTCTTATTCCAATATGGATTTATTTCTCTACATAACCCTACTACATTATAAGCACTAACATGAAGTATATTGTAGAACAAAATAATAGGCCATCGATTGGTTTTTCTTTTGTAAGTATATACTGCAATATTTTAATCTAAAATATCAACCGTCCTTTTGGTGGAGTTATAACCTAGTATCATTTGTGGCTTCTTGTCGTCCCTACTGCGCACTTCTTTATCACAGTGCATTGTGCTCATGAGAATAACGTTTTTATTTTTAGTCACATATGATGCAATTGTGGTATGCTTCGTGGTTCCTAACATTGTAAGTTTTGTTTTGAGGAGCATTTCACCTAATTTTTTAGACGTGAAAAAATTATCACATTCAGCATTTTGCGTTCAGTGTTCATGTGTTAGGTCTAAAACTACTCGCATTCCTTGATTTTTTTCTGGTGCTTCACCCGGACATTTTCCGGCGTAAACTTGATCTTTCATGGCGTAGGAACTAGCACTGTCACAAAGAGTCCATATTCTGATGCCATATTTTGTTGGTTTGCTGGGAATATTCTGCTGAGAATATACTTAGGAACAGCGTCCTCTGAAGTCAACAAGTTGTTCGTCAGCAGTAACATTATCACCTATATTGTACAATTTAGGCATAATTTCTATCCGCTTGTCCCAAAACTCTCTTATGGGAGCTAATCTGTCACATGCTCTCCTTTGTTGACGATCGACCTTATCGTCAAAACATAATACGCGAAGTATTCGATAAAAAACTTTCATCGATATCGTTGCACAAAAAATAGATCTACCGGTTTCTGTATCCCACAAATTTTTTGTTGATTCGCCGTGTGATTCATAAACTCCTTCCAACTACAATAATCGTATATATGCTTGTACTGTAATATTACCCAGATCTTCCCGATCGCACCCGTACACTCCCGCATCTTCAATATTGCTGATTTTCAACACAATATTTTCGAGTAGGGTTTACGATAACTTGAAAGGCAGATAAAATATCCTTCACTCTAAGTATGGTATGTCTAGTTGAACAAAGAGTAATTTTTGTTATATTTTAACTTGGTGCTCATCCACTTTGGGGGGAAAGGTTCTAACATCCAAGGTATAGTTTTGTGTTTTGACACTTCAGAAGTGTCTTCATCGTCGGATGCATTTGCATGTATCTCGGCTATTTCTTCATAAGAGAAAAATCGCCTCGCCATTATTTACGATGATGCTTATTCAACACTGTATACACAGAAACGGATGTGCGCTGTATGCGTTCCCTATTTATATGATTTATTAGTACGCACTCACAAAATCTTGTAAAGAAATAATGAGGGATGACAAAGTTATAGAACCCGAAAATCCGTATCGGGTCATATTGAACCCCGAGGAGCACAGCAGGGTTAAGATATTTAATATTTTATTTCTACATAGGCAATATTCTTTTATTTACAATATGTAGACATGTGTTTAATATACGTTTATTTGCCAATGTAATCTTTGCCATGCTTTGACGTTCTAGGTGTTTTTATATTGCTTACATCTTTGATTATCTGTTTCTTTTATTAATTTGTCAAGTGCCTTGTCGAAATTGATAAATAAATATTTATTAAATATATAATATATGTTAAATATGTAATTTATTATTGCCTTTTTGAATATATAACCTATGATTTCGGTGCTCTATTTATTAGGCATAAATTGTTTTCGCTGTGTGTTTAGTAGCTCATAAAGCTGTTCCTGTAAAATTTCAATGATAAATGGATATATTTATTTCGATATATTGAAAAGAGTCGTTTTTATTAACCGCGATATATGTTGGTGGGTAACTTTGCTCTACCAGCGACTGATTTCCTTTTCGCTTAGAACCCTTTGGGTAAATATTTGGACAGGCTTATTTCAATAATGTTTTGCTTAGAGAGGCACAGCAAATGGATCATTTCCTACATCATTAGCTTGTGGACAACAAGGTACTTTGTCCGGAAAAACACTTTCCTTATAACTTTAGCTGTAATGAGTGGTTACTAACGCGTGCAGTCTCAGGGTGTTGTTAACTGGTATACGTCAGATTAAATAAAATCTTAACCAATAATCATTAATAGTACTTTCGTCCCAAAGTTCTTTTTCTTATTTTCTAATTAGGTTTAGATAGAACGTTTAAGTAATTAAAAAATGTACACAAAATTCATACAAAAACTCTTCTAATTTCTTCAAAATCACTAAACAAACACGCTGATTTTTACAAATTATAGATTTATTATCGTTTGCTTTGAGACAAAATATAACAAGAATCTTGTTTGGACATTTTTTCAAGAGCTTTGCAAATTCGGAATTGATAATCGTCATAATGAAGATCCACATCAATAACACTAAGAAGAAAGAACAGGTGCGGTTACTGATGAACTAGGTATCAATAACACTAAGAAGAAGGAACTGGTGCGGTTACTGATGAACTGGGTATCAGAATTAGATAAATGCGTGCATGTTTACAATGGATTCAAAACTATTATCTGGAAGATATTAAAACGAGTAGTTTGATTATCAAATGGTTCAACACCTACAACCAGATAACGAATTGCAACCGCATTTGTCAATGGTTGCTTGAAGAGTATGAACAAAATTTTTATTTTGTTGTGCCTTTGGAACCTTGTTGGCTTAATAAAAAAATTGAACTGTCATCGCTACACAAAAACTGAAAAATAACTGTTAAGTTAGCATCACCAAGAGCAATGATGGTCTATCATCGCTCGTGATAATGCTAACTTAGTTAGCGAAATGTGCGTCGAATACATATTTTTCAGTTTTTATGTACTTTTTTTTTAGTTTTTTCATGAGAATGCGTAAAAAATGCTTTTACGCACGCAGGGCCCTGTCCCTGGAATGTCGGACTCGACTAATTCATCCTGAACAGCCCCTACCGACTAAACTCATATCTATCATCAGTGGCGTGAAATCCATCCCGGCACCACCATGAGGCATTACTTCGGTATGGCACCACTTCCTCAGGTCCATCTCCTCTTTTTTCTTCCGCAAAATGTTCTTAACGTAAGAGGCTATCTTGACCCATTCTTCCTGACCTCGAAGCATTTTCTCCACCATGTTGTCCGGTGAAATATTTCCTATATCCTCTTCCAAGGCGAGTCGCTCGACACTCCACCGTTCACATTCAAAAAACGTGTGTGGAGCGTCATCGACATTCGTGTCACCGTAGGGACAGCTGCTGTCCGATATTTTTCCCATTTTTTTGAGATAGGAGCAGAAAATCCATGCCTAGTCAGAAATTGGGTGAGGTAGAAG